>AWOL01S0050633.1:89507-146941 GCA_000715115.1 Nicotiana otophora
ATATATATATATATATATATATCATTGAATTTTTATTTTTATTAACGAAATATATTTTAAATTATAATTTAAAGAACATCCAAGGTATAAATATGTAATATTTTAGGAAGTTATTATAAAATCTAAATTGTTTTTTATTTTTATTTTTTATATTACTTTTCTACCTTTTATTTGGTTGACATTAATAAGATCTTTTATTCTAATTTATTAATTGTGCCTATTTCTTTCATTATTCAATTTCAATAAATTATATATGATTGATTATCATTTTTTTATTTTATCATGAAAAACAAATTATTTACTATAATTAAATTCATAACATGGATTAAGAAAAATTTGTGGTATTAAAAAAGTTAAAAAAAAATAAGGCTGATAAAATTGAGGATAAAATAGGCATTTTAAAAATATAATTAATTTTCGAGGAACAAAATATCTATTGTTTAAATGGAAAAAGGCCTAAACCACCCCTATTGTTTACTAAATGGTTTATAGATACCGTCTGTCCATCTATTCGCCCAAATATACCCTCATCATTATTTCTATTACAAAAATTACTCATCAATTTAACGACAACATATGTGAGCCCCACTTTTAATGAATTGGCAACGTATTACACGTGCCAGGTGCCCAGTAAAAAAATGTCGAACGCATTAATTTTAAGGTTCACCTGATCTGCCATTAAACGTAAAGTGCTTTTATTAATAAAAGTAATGTAGCGTGTATTCTTGGACTGATAGATGGGCGTAATATGTATATTGTTATCCGATATATATTGCTATAATGAATAATGAAACAGTAAACTTTCTGAAGCTTAGCAGCAACAGAATGTCGAAATAATATCTGAAAATAATTTTAAAATAAATCGAGCCCACTGAATGCATAGTGTGTACTTAAGAAATTATTCCCCTCAAGTACTCGAGGTGTTGGAATATTATTCTCCCAGGATAGAACGATTTAACTTACCAGTGTATTGGTACCAAAAACTCTGATGAACTGCGAACCACTCAATAGCTGTAAAACACACTGAAAGATTTTGTGCAGAAGAAGAAGAAGACGATCAAAAAATTTCGTAATGAAAGATTCTGGGATCAAGCTATATTTATAGCCATTTTTCTAGATCTGTTTCTGAAAAGGTTTGCAACCTTTCAGAAACAACCATGGCTGTTGGAACAGGTGGGAACATTTCACGTTTGAAATATTCCGGGAAAATGATTTAAAATAATCCGGGAAAGAATCGCACCGGATCGTGTCGTGGGTCCTGGGTTATTCCGGGTTGAATATTTTCGTTAATTAATTAAATTAATTAGTTAAATAATTGAAAGAAATTTTGTCCAAAAAAATTAATCAATCGATCTTTGGCCAAATCCGAAGCCGAAGCCGAGCCGAGCCGAGCGAGCGACGACGACGACGACGCGAGGCTTACTTTCTTTCCAACCCATTTAATACCAAAAGAAGTGCTTTCTCAATATAAGTATATTCACTTTTCTTTCTACCAATAATGAGGGACACTTTGCTCTTTCCGAAGCAAAAGAGAGCTTACTTTCCCTCTACTTTCTTCCCTCCATTTCCCATTCACCAATCTTTTAATCCTAATAATCCCCCACATGAATGGGGAATATCTATAAGACAAAGGAAGGCACGGATGAATGTGTGATTTACATGCAAGAATTAATTGCATCTGGATAAGTAGGTTTTTCTTAGAACTTTCCGTAGTGAACTAATATCGGATATACTCGGTCAATGGGTAGATTTGATATTTTTGAATCGTCGAGTTTTGTTGTATACCTAGACAACATAAGTCACACAATCAACCCTTAACCATCTATGGTTCTCACGGTTGTGTTCGATTCAGCCATGAACACCGCCTGGTTTCATGAGTGCTTAGAGAATGGGCCTTTACTTTCATTCCCCTTGAAACGACTTACACTTCACACTCACATAAGTGATTTCTAATCGTGTAATCCTATAGACACACTATCTGAACATTTCCTGCCACACATAGCAAATCATTAAAAATCCTTAAGCTTTATTAACTCATCAAAAAGCCTTAATGCTTTACCCTGATTTTTTAACATTGTCTTCATCACGAGAATGGGTTGAGTTATTTGACAATGTTGAACCGTCATTCATAACTTTGTTTGATATCTTTGAACCTAGCTCTTGGGATCTCGAGTCTGCTAGGTAGAGTTACCGCTATGTTGACTTGTCCTAGGCCTTAACTCTATTCCCTTCGATGATCTTTCAACTGCCTCTCTAGATAGGCCTTTTGTAAGTAGATCCGATACGTTATCTCTTGACTTTACGTAATAAAGTGTGATAACACTACTAGAGAGTAGTTTTCTAGCGGTATTGTGTCCCCGTCGAATGTGACGAGATTTTCCGTTATACATAACGCTCCCTGCTTATTGCCGATTGACTATCACAATGTATACATATATGTGTCAAAGGTTTGGGCCAAAATGGAATATCTTCCAAGAAATTTCGGATCCATTCAACTTCTTCACCGGCCTTGTATAAAGCTATGACTTAAGATTCCATTGTAGAACGGGCGATGCACGTTTGTTTGGATGATTTCCAAGACACTTCTCCGCCCCCAATTGTGAAAATATATCCACTCGTGGATTTAACTTCAGATGATCCGGTGATCCAATTTGGATCATTATATCCCTCGATCATGGAGGGATATTTGTTATAATGCAAAGCATAATTTTGGGTATGTTTCAGATACCCCAAAACTCGTTTCATTGCCATCCAATATATTTGATTGGGATTACTTATAAACCGACTCAGTTTGCTAATAGCACATGCTATATTTGATCGCGTACAATTCATGATGTACATCAAACTTTCCAATACTCATGCATAGTCCAGCTGTGAGTCACTTTTACCTTTATTCTTTTGAAGTGCATAACTCACGTCAATTCAAATCTTGGCAATCTTGAAATCCAAATACTTCAACTTGTCAAGTACGTTTTCAATGTAGTGAGATTGTGATAATGCTAGACCTTGTGGAGTGTTGTGAATTCTGATTCCTAAGATCACATCAGCAACTCCTAAGTCTTTCATGTCAAATTTGCTAGCTAGTATGCTCTTAGTAGCATTTATATCTGCCGTATTTGTGCTCATTATCAACATGTCATCAACATATAAACAAACATTGACTTCATGACCTGGAGTGTTTTTAACGTAAACACATTTGTCACACTCGTTGATTTTAAAACCACTTGCCAACATTGTTTGGTCAAATTTGGCATGCCATTGTTTGGGTGCTTGTTTAAGTTCATAAAGCGACTTAACCAGTTTGCACACTTTCATTTCTTTATCCGGAACCACAAAATCTTCAGGTTGTTTCATGTAAATCTCTTCCTCCGATTCTCCATTTAAGAAAGCTGTTTTAACATCCATTTGATGGATTTCAAGACCATACACAGCCGCCAGTGTCACTAACACCCTAATAGATGTTATCCTCATTACTGGTGAGTAAGTGTCAAAGGAATCAAGGCCTTCCTTTTGTCTATAACCTTTAACAACAAGTCTTGCCTTACATTTGTCAATAGTGCCATCCGCTTTCATTTTCCGTTTAAAGATCCATTTCGAACATAAAGGCTTATTTCTTGGAAGAAGATCAACCAAATCCCATGTATGGTTATCCAAAATTGATTGAATCTCATTATTGACTGCCTCTTTCCAAAATACTGAATCAGAAGATGACATAGTTGCTTTGAAAGTTTGAGGCTCATTTTCAAGCAACAACAACAACAACAACAACAACCCAGTATAATCCCACTAGTGGGGTCTGGGGAGGGTAATGTGTACGCAGACCTTACCCCTACCCTGGGGTAGAGAGGCTGTTTCCAATAGACCCTCGACATCCTTCCCTCCAAAAACTCCCCACCTTGCTCTTGGGGTGACTCGAACTCACAACCTCTTGGTTGGAAGTGGAGGGTGCTTACCATCAGAGCAACCCACCTTGTCAAGCAAGAATGTCACAAAATCTGGCCCAAAGGAAGTAGATGTTCTTTGACGTTCACTACACCCTTGGGTCTTCATTACTTAGAGTATTTTCCTTTGGTTCTTCCTGTGGTCGTTTAGGTCTTTCACTTAACGACTCGCATTCAGTTTTATATGGATAAATGCTTTCAAAAAAATTAGCATTATCTGATTCAATTACCGTATTAACATGAATATCGGGATTATCAGATTTATGAACTAAAAATCGACATGCTTTGTTGTTTGTAGCATATCCAGTGAAAACATAATTCGCAGCTTTTGGTCCGATTTTTACCCTTTTGGGTAAATGTACTTGTACCTTTGCTAACACCCCCACATTTTGAAATATTTCAAGTTGGATTTTCTTCCTTTTCATTTTTCATATGGAATAAATTGCGTTTTGCTGTGGGGTACTCTATTGAGTATTCGGTTAGCTGTAAGGATAGCCTCACCCCACAAACTCTGTGGTAATCCGGAACTTATTAATAAAGAATTCATCATTTCCTTAAATGTACGATTTTTCCTTTCCGCAATTCCATTTTATTGAGGTGTGTAGGGGCATTAGTTTTATGGATAATTCCATATTTCAAACATATTTCTGCAAACGGAGATTCATATTCTCCACCCCTTTCACTTCTAATTATTTTGATCTTTTTATTCAATTGATTCCCCACTTCATTCTTGTATTGCTTAAATGCTTCAATTGCTTCATCCTTACTATTAAGCAAATAAACATAACAATATCGAGTACAACCATCAATAAAAGTTATAAAATACTTTTTCCCACCTCGAGATGGTGTCGACTTCATATCACAAATGTCAATATGAATTAACTCTAAAGGATTTGAATTCCTTTCAACAGACTTATAAGGATATTTTAAAAATTTTGATTCAACACATATTTGAAATTTTGATTTATTACACTCGAATTTAGGTAATACTTCGAAATTAATTAACTTCCGTAAGGTTTTGTAATTGACATGTCCTAACAAAAATGCCATAAATCATTTGACTCCAATAAATAAGAAGAAGCTGAAATTTTTTTAATACTGTCAACAAACATTACATTGAGTTTGAAAAGGCCCTCTGTGAGGTAGCCCTTTCCAACATACATTTCATTCTTGCTTACAACAACTTTGTCATATACAAATACACATTTGAATCTATTCTTAGCAAGTAAAGAAGTTGAAACTAAATCTTCTTAATAGTAGGAACATGAAGAACGTTGTTGAGAATTAAAACCTTGTCGGAAATCATCTTCAGGTATATCTTTCCATAACCCTCAATCTTTGCTGTTGCAGTATTTCCTATGGAAAGCTCTTCTTCGGGACCAGTAGTAGAGTAAGTCGCAATTTCTTCTTTGACAGCACAAACATGTCGAGTGGCTCCAGAGTCAATCCACCACTCCTTCAGATTTCCAACTAGGTTGCATTTCGAAAGCATTGCACATAGATCATCGATGTCATCATTCTTCTCCACTATGTTGGCTTGTCCCTTTTTTTATCCTTTTTTGGGAGACGACAATTAGCGGCTTTGTGACCAGTTTTTCCACAGTTGTAGCAGTTGCCCTTGAATTTCTTCTTGTTCTGCTCCTTAGTCTGTCCAGAAGACCTCTTCCTCTTCTTACTTTTTGGAGCAGTCTCCTCAACGATATTAGCTCCCATAATCGTTGTTTCCACGAGATTTCTTCTCGACTGTTTTGTTGTCTTCCTCAATCTTGAGACGAATCACAAGATCTTCCAACTTCATTTCTTTGCACTTGTGCTTAAGATAGTTTTTGAAATATCTCCACGAATGAGGCAATTTTTCAATCATTGTAGCCACTTGAAATGCTTCATTCACTACCATATCTTCAACAATAAGGTCGTGAAAAATAAGTTGAAACTCTTGAACTTGGGCTCCAACAGTTTTGCTGCCTATCATTTTATAGTATTGAAACTTGGCAACCACAAACTTTTTCAAGCATGCATCTTCAGTATTGTACTTCTTCTCAAGTGCATCCCATAATTCTTTCGAAGTTTTCATAACATTGTAGGCATTGTACAAGTCATCATCCAAAGTACTTAGGATGTAGCCTTTGCAAAGAAATTCTACATGTTTCCATGCCTCAACAATCATAAACTTCTCATTGTCCGGCATGTCGGCGGCAGGCATTGGAGGGTCTTCACTGGTGAACTTCTGCATACCAAGCATAGTAAGCCTGAAAAACACCCTTTGTTGCCATCCTTTGAAGTTGGCTCTAGAAATTTTCCCGGTTTCTCGGCCGGTGGCACAATAGTTTGGCTTGATGAGGCTATCGTCGTTGCCACAACAATCATAGAAGGATTTTCATTATTGCCATTTTCACAGTCAACAATAGAAGAGTTCAATTAATTTCAAAAAATAGAACAATAAACAGTACTGTAATTAATAATAAACAATACTGTAATTAATAATAAACAGTACGTTTAATAAATAAAAATGGAAGTTTTTATATACCGTTTTACAGAAAACGATAAAGTTTTTATGTTCTTCAAATTGTTTTTGAATTTTAATACTCCGATGAAGATTTTATATCTTCAAATCAGAATAGAAAAATTGAGAAGAAGTAAAACACCACATAGATTTTAATCTCCAAAAATAAAATACATTATAATATAAAAAATAAATTCCTTAAGATTGTTATCCAATCTGTATTACTATAATGAATAATGAAACAATAAAGTTTCTAAAATAGAAAACAGAAACAGATAGTTAGCAGCAACAGAATGTCGAAATAATATCTGAAAATAATTTCGGAATAAATCGAGCCCACTAAATACACAGTGTGTCCTTAAGAAAATTATTCCCCTCAAGTACCCGAGGTGCTGGAATATTATCCCCCAGGATAGAACGATTTAATTCACCAGTGTATTGGTATCAGAAACTCTGATGAACTGCGAACCACTCAATGGTTGTAAAACACACTGAAAACTTTTGTGCAGAAGAAGAAGGAGACGGTCAGAAAATTTTGTAATGAATGATTCTGGGATCAAGCCATATTTATAGCCATTTTCTGCACTGCTTCTAAAAAGGTTTGCAATCTTTCAGAAACAGCCATGGCTGTTGGAACAGGTGGGAACATCACGTCAGAAATATTCCGGGAAAAGGATTTAAAATAATCCGGGAAAGATCCGGATCGGGTCGTATCGTGGGTCCTGGGTTATTCCGGGTTGAATTTTTTTGTTAATTAATTAAATTAATTAGTTAAATAATTGAAAGAAATTTTGTCCAAAAAGATTAATCAATCAATCGATCTTTGACCAAATCCGAAGCTGAGCCAAGCGAGTGAGCGAGCGACGACGGCGCGAGGCTTACTTTCTCTCCAACCCATTTAACACCAAGAGAAGTGCTTTTTCAATATAATCATATTCACTTTTCTTTCCACCACCAATTAGGGACACTTTGCTCTTTCCAAAGCAAAAAGAAGCTTACTTTCCCTCTACTTTCTTCCTTTCATTTCCCATTCACCAATCTTTTAATCACAACAATCCCCGACATGACTGGGGAATGGATATAAGACAAAGGAATGCATGGACGAATGTGTGATTTACATGCAAGGATTAATTACATCTGGATAAGTAGGTTTCCCTTTGAACTTTCCATAGTGAACTTATATTGGATATACTCGGTCAATGGGTAGATTTGATATCTTTGAACCGTCGAGCTTTGTTGTATACCTAGATAACATAAGTCACACAATCAACTCTTAACCATCTATGTTTCTCACGGTTGTGTTAGTTTCATCCATGAACACCACATAGTTTTATGATTTCTTAGAGAGTGGGCCTTTACTTTCATTCCCCTTGAAGCGACTTACACTTCACACTCACATAGGTGATTTCTAATCGTGTAATCCTATAGACACACTATCTGAACATTTTCGGCTAGACTTAGCAAATTATTAAAACGTTTGTCGGGGAGAATGTTCCAACAACAGGTCATATATGAATGGAAGCCACACTATTGTATAGAGTGTATGAAGATTGGCCATGATTATGAATTGACTAAACGAGAAAACAAAGAAGAACAACCTATAGAAAGGAAAAGACAGGGTAAGGTCACTACAAGGTGGCAAGTTAAAGGGCATGGGCAACAGCCTTCAGTTGAGCAGAATAATGCAACAACCAAAGCACAAGCATAGGATCATACTACTGCGATAACAACTACTGAGCCTAGTGTGAAATCTGCAACAACAAAGGAGAAAGGGAAAGCAAAAGAAAGCCAAAATCATGGAATGAATACAGAATGGCCTGCACTGAACAGTAACAGGAAAATTGTTTCTGGGACAACTTCAATATCAACTCATAATGGATTCCAAATCCTGCAAAGAGAAGATGAGAGAATTGAGATTCCTATGCCTCCTGATAGGGGAGGTGGAGATGCTCTGCAACAATGACTTGGTTGATTTGGAACATCTGGGGTTTGAATTAGCGATATAAGCAAAAAGAAATAAAGTAGTACATAAAGGAAAAACATATAAAGCTAGTTGGTCTGGTAGAAACAAAGGTGAGAGAAGCTAAAGTAGAAAGGGTGATGAGTAAAATTACCCTTGAATGGAACAAGATAACCAATTATGAGCATGCAGTGAATGGTAGGGTGTGGATTATATGGGATGACCAAACGTATGAAGTGCAGCCAATTGATAAACAAGATCAATTTATCCATTGCCAAGTTACAGGGAAATATAATGGAATTCAATGCTATCTCACAGTGGTGTATGGACAAAATGTATCTGAACAGAGGAAAAATCTATGGCAACATCTTCAAAGGATAGCACAAACAACTATAGGACCATGGATAATTGGGGGGGGACTTCAATGCACTACTTACTCCTCAAGACAGAATGTCTAAGGTGCATGTGACCAATGCAGACATTAGAGATTTTTCAGAACTTTGCCACAACATCTGTATTACAGAGCTGCCTTGGAGAGGGGACTACTTTACATGGACTAATAAACAACAAGGAGATGCCAGAGTGTGGTGTCGCATAAATAGGTTATTTGGAAATGATTTCTGGATGATGAATTATGGCCATATAGTTACAAGGTATGGAGAACCTTATATTTCAGATCATAGCCCTATGATTATTAATATGAGGCAGCCTAAGACTCAAACCAAATGTCCATTCAGATTCTTCAATGTTTGGGCAAATCATGCATCTTTCCAGTCGATAGTAGGTGAAGGGTGGAGAAAGAACAAAGCATCAGGGAAAATGAAAAAGATATGGTTCAAACTTAAAGAGTTGAAAGTCAATTTAAGCACCTAAATGCAACAGAGTTTAAAGGAGTAACAGAGAAGATAGAACAAGCTCGGATAGCTCTCTCTCAAGTTCAAAGTCAAATGCAAACACACTACTCGAATCCATTACTAGAAAAGGAAAGGGAATGGCTACACAAACTGGAGACATGGTCACTTGTGGAAGAAGGGATTCTACAGCAGAAGGCTCGAGCAACTTGGATCAAATTGGGAGATTCCAATAATAAATTCTTTTCAGTTGTCATAAAAGAGAGACAACAAAAGAAACAGATCACTGAAATACAAGCTCTATCAGGTTTTACTATCACAGAACCAACAACTATTAGGGAGGAGATAGTACAGTTCTACAAAAGTCTGATGGGGTCTAGGGCCAATAAACTACCTGCTGTCAATATGATGGTTATGAAGAATGGACCAACTCTAACACAACAACAACAAATAGAGTTAAATGCATAAGTGACTGATGAGGAGATATATGAAGGGATGAAAGATATTGGAAGTAATAAAGCGCCAGGAATAGATGACACTAATGCAGAAGTTTTCAAGAAAGCTTGGTCTGTGATCAAAGAGGAAGTGTATGTAGCAGTGAAATAATTCTTTCACACTGGAGTAATGTATTCAGCTATCAACTGCACCACTATAACCTTCTTGCCTAAGATCCCCAACCCTGTGACAATCAAGGATTTCAGGCCCATTGCTTGTTGCATTATATTATACAAGTTAATATTTAAAGTCATTGCTGGAAGATTGCAAATGATAATGCCACATATCATCTCCGAAGCTCAAGCAGGATTTATCCCAAGAAGGAAAATAGCAGATAATATCATATTAGCCCATGAACTTGTCAAAGCATACAATAGGAAACATATATCTCCCAGATGCATGTTGAAGGTGGACATGATGAAAGCTTATGACTCAGTGGAATGGGTATACTTGGAGCAGTTTATGGAATACTTAGGTATTCCTACAAAATTCCTCCAATGGGTAAAAACATGTACGTCGACAGTGAGCTACTCTATCATGATTAATGGATAATTGACAAAGCCTTTTAATGTTGCTAAAGGACTTCGACATGGTGACCCCATGTCACCATTCTTGTTTGCAATTGTCATGGAGTATCTGAGCAGGCTACTTAGAGGATTGAAGCAAGTAAAGGAGTACAAATACCATCCAAGATGTAACAAACTGAACATAACTCATCTTAGTTTTGCAGATGATCTACTCATGTTTGCCAGGGGTGACACTGGTTCTGTACAAGCTCTACACCACTACTTCAAGCAATTCTCTGCCGCTTCTCGTTTACAAGCTAATCTAAAAAAGAGTGCTATCTACTTTGGAGGAGTGACAAAGCCAGAACAAATGAGAATACTATAGAATACATGTTATTCATTAGGGGAGCTGCCTTTCAAATACTTGGGGATTTCTTTAGACACAAAAAAGTTAACCATTATACAATGGCAATCGTTGGTAGAGAGAATTGTAGCAAGAGTATCTTCCTGGACTGCTCGAAAACTATCTTATGCTGGTAGAGTGCAGCTAGTGCAGACTGTTCTATTTGGCATTAAATCTTATTGGCTCAATTATTCATTATACCAGCAAAGGTTATGAAGATGATAGAGACATATTGTAGAAGTTATATATGGTCTGGCACCAATACATTCATAAAGAGAGCATTGATAGCTTGGGACAAGATGTGCCTGCCTAAATCAGTAGAAGGTTATAACTTGACAAATCTCCAAGTGTGGAATAAGGCAGCAATCACTAAAACGATCTGGGACCTGGCTCATAAGGAGGATAAAGCTTGGATAAGATGGATTCATACATACTACATCAAAGGGCAAAACATACTTGACATGGTTATCCCACAACAAGCAAGTTGGATGGTGAGGAAGATTCTGGATGCTAGGAAAAATATATAGCAAATACCAACACTAAAGCAGCAGAGGAGCTTCATTAAGCATATATACTTAAGGGGCCTGGGTAATCACAACAAAGTGGAATGCAGAACCTTGCTATTCTATAATGAGGCTAGATCTAAAGTAGTGTTTACAATATGGCTCCAGTGTCATGAAAGGATGTTAACTGTAGATCGACTAGCCAAATGGGGAATCCAAATGAACTCACAGTGTATTCTATGTATGGCTGCAGATGAATTAGATCTCCGTCTTTTTGGTGAGTGTAGCTTTTCCAAAGCAGTTTGGATGAGATTGTTGAGATGGTTACAAATATTGGATGCTCCAACTAATTCTTGGCAACAAGTGTTTACACGGCTGCTTTTCCAATCCAAAGGTAAGTCATGTAAGGCAAATATACTCAAGATGATGTATGCAGAATATAGCTACGTGATTTGGAAAGAGAGGAACAATGGAGTGTCTGAAGATCAAGCAAGAAATGTAGAACAGATAGCTAGGGAAGTGGCATGCATATGCAATATTAGAGAACAAGGGGGAGTGAGGACAAAGATGCAACAAATTCATTTCTAAGGTAAAAATAACAATACAAAGACCAGGAGGCAGAGATAGCTCTACGAGGATTTATGTACTGCATATAATATAGTTATCGAGATAGGATTATGTATAGATTGTATCAAGTCGAGGATGACTATGATAATTTGTAACGATTGCTCTTGGTGATTAATGAAACTTATAATTACCAAAAAACATCATTAAAAAGCTTTAAGCTTTATTGACTCATCAAAAAGCCTTAATGTTTTACCCTGATTTCTTAACATTGTCTTCATCATGAGAATGAGTTGAGTTATTTGACAATGTTAAACCGTCATTCATAACTTTGTTTAATCTCTTTGAACCTAGCTCTTAGGATTTCCAGCCTCCTAGGTAGAGTTACCGCCATGATGACTTGTCCTAGGACTTAACCCCATTCCCTTCTATGATCTTTCAACCGCCTCTCTAGATATGCCTTTTGTAAGTGGATCTGACATGTTATCTCTTGACTTTACGTAGTCAATCATGATAACACCACTAGAGAGTAGTTGTCTAATGGTATTGTGTCTCCGTCGAATGTGATGAGATTTTCCGTTATACATAACGCTCCCTTCCCTGCCTATTACCGTTTGACTATCACAATGTATATATATAGATGCCAAAGGTTTGGGCCAAAATGAAATATCTTTCAAGAAATTTTAGAGCCATTCAGCTTCTTCACCGGCCTTGTCTAAAGCTATGAATTTAGATTTCATTGTAGAACGGGCGATGCACGTTTGTTTGGATGATTTCCAAGACACTGCTCCACCCCAATAGCGAAAACATATCTACTCGTGGATTTAACTTCAGATGATCCGGTGATCCAATTTGCATCACTATATCCCTCGATCACGGAGGGATATTTGTTATAATGCAAAGCATAATTTTGGGTATGTTTTAGATACCCCAAAACCAGTTTCATTGCCATCCAATGTATTTAATTGGGATTACTTGTAAAACGACTTCGTTTGTTAATAGCAGATGCTATCTCTTGTTGTGTACAATTCATGAACATCAAACTTCCCAATACTCTTGCCTAGTCCATCTATGAGTTACTTTAACCTTCATTGTTTTGAAGTGCATAACTCACGTCAATTGGAATCTTGGCAATCTTGAAATCTAAATACTTGAACTTGTCAAGTACTTTTTCAATGTAGTGAGACTGTGATAATGATAGACCTTGTGGAGTCTTATCAATTATGATTCCTAAGATCACATAAGCAACTCCTAAGTCTTTCATGTCGAATTTGCTAACCAACATGTACTTAGTAGAATTTATATCTTCCATATTTGTGCTTATTATCAACATGTCATCAACATATAAACAAACAATGACTTTATGACCTGGAGTATTTTTAATGTAAACACATTTGTCACACTCATTGATTTTAAACCCACTTGCCAACATTGTTTGGTCAAATTTGGCATGTCATTGTTTGGGTGTTTTTTTAAGTCCATAAAGTGACTTAACTAGTTGGCGCACTTTCGTTTTTTTACCCGAAACCACAAAACTCTCAGGTTGTTCCATGTAAATATCTTCCTCAAATTCTACATTTAAGAAAGCTATTTTAACATCCATTTGATGGATTTCAAGACCATACACGGTCGCCAGTGCCACTAATACCCTAATAGATTTTATCCTCATTTCCGGTGAGTAAGTGTCAAAGTAATCAAGGCCTTCCTTTTGTCTATAACCTTTGACAACAAGTCTTGCCTTATATTTCTCAATAGTTCCATCAGCTTTCATTTTACGTTCAAAGATCCATTTCGAACCTAGAGGCTTATTTTCTGGAGGAAGATCAACCAATTCCCATGTATGGTTATCCAAAATTGATTGAATCTCACTATTGACTGCCTCTCTTCCAAAATGCTGAATCAGAAGATGACATAGCTGCTTTGAAAGTTTGAGGCTCATTTTCAAGTAAGAATGTCCCAAAATCTAGTCCAAAGGAAGTAGATGTTCTTTGACGTTCACTACGCCTTGGATCTTTATTACTTGGAGTATTTTCCTTTGGCTCTTCCCGTGGTCGTTTAGATCTTTAACGTAATGACTCGCATTCAGTTTTATATGGATAGATGCTTTTAAAAAATTTAGCATTATCTGATTCCATTATCGTATTAACATGAATTTCGGGATTATCAGATTTATGAACCAAAAATCGACATGCTTTGCTGTTTGTAGCATATCCAATGAAAATGCAATCCGCAGCTATTAGTTCGATTTTTCCCTTTGGGGTAAAGGTACTTGTCCCTTTGCTAACACTCCCACACTTTGAAATATTTCAAGTTGGATTTTCTTCCTTTCCATTTTTCATATGGAACAGATTGGGTTTTACTGTGGGGTACTCTATTGAGTTTTCGATTAGCTGTAAGGATAGCCTCCCCACACTTTAAAATATTTCAAGTTGGATTTTCTTCCTTTCCATTTTTCATATGGAATAGATTGGGTTTTGCTGTGGGGTACTCTATTGAGTATTCGATTAGCTATAAGGATAGCCTCCCCACACAAACTCTGCGGTAATCCGGAACTTATTAATAAAGAATTCATTATTTTACGATTTTTTCTTTCCGCAATTCCATTGGATTGACATGTGTAGGGGTAGTAATTTGATAGATAATTCTATATTCCAAACATATTTTTGCAAATGGAGATTCATATTCTCCACCCCTATCACTTCTAATCATTTTGATCTTTTTTGCAATTGATTCTCCACTTCATTCTTGTATTGCTTAAATGCTTCAATTGTTTCATCCTTGCTATTAAACAAATAAACATAACAATATCGAGTATAATGGTCAATGAAAGTTATAAAATACTTTTTCCCACCTCGAGTGGTGTTGACTGCATATCACAAATGTCATTATGAATTAAGTTAAAGAATTTGAATTCCTTTCAACAGACTTATAATGATGTTTTACAAACTTAGATTCAACACATATTTGACATTTTAATTTATTACACTCGAATTTAGGCAATACTTCAAAATTAATTAACTTCCATAAGGTTTTGTAATTGACATGTTCTAAACGAATATGCCATAAATTATTTGACTCCAATAAATAAGAAGAAGCTAAAATTTTATTAATACTGTCAGCAACCATTACATTGAGTTTGAAATGGCCCTCTGTGAGGTAGCCCTTTCCAACATACATTTCATTCTTGCTTACAACAACTTTGTCAGATACAAATACACATTTGAATCCATTCTTAACAAGTAAATAAGTTGAAACTAAATTCTTCCTAACAGTAGGAACATGAAGAATGTTGTTGAGCGTTAACACCTTGCCGGAAGTCATCTTCAGAAATATCTTCCCATAACCCTGAATCTTGGATGTTGCAGTATTTCCCATGGAAAGCTCTTGTTCGGGACCAACAATAGAGTAAGTCACAAATGCTTCTTTGACAGCACAAACATGTCGAGCGGCTCCAGAGTCAATCCACCACTCCTTCGGATTTCCAACTAGGTTGCATTCCTAAAGCATTGAACATAGATCATCGATGTCATCATTCATCTCCACTATGTTGGCTTGTCTCTTTTCTTATCCTTTTTCGGGAGATGACAATCAGGGGCTTTGTGACCAACTTTTCCATAATTGTAGCAGTTGCCCTTGAATTTCTTCTTGTTCTGCTCCTTAGTCTGTCCAGAAAACCTCTTCCTCTTCTTACTTTTTGGAGCAGTCTCTTCAACGATATTAACTCCCATAATCGTTCAATTTCCACGAGTCTTCTTCTCGGTTGTTTTGTTGTCTTCCTCAATCTTGAGACGAATCACAAGATTTTCTGTCACGGCCCAAATACCTAACCAGTTGTGATGACGCCTATCATGGAACTAGGCAAGCCGACATTCTCAATATGCTTTCAATATATAACAGAAGTGAGCTAAAGCAATTAAACTAACTGAAGGTTTATATAATAACGGGGTAAAAACCCAAAACACAAGTGCAGAATAATAGCCCGACATCGGGGTGTCACTAAGTCATGAGCATCTAACAACCAATCTAGAAAACAAAGTCTACTACAGTCTGTGCCAAATGCCAATACAAGAGAGAAAAGATAATAAGAAAGGAGAAACAAGGACTGCAGACGCCGGCAACTACCTTGTAAGTCTCCGATAATCAGCCCGCACACGAACTCAGCGACCGCCAGAACCGTACACACCTGGATCTGCACATGAAGTGCAGGGTGTAGCATGAGTACAACCAACTCAACAAGTAACATAATTAAATAAGGAACTGAGAAGCAATGACGAACTATAAAAATACAGATCATTTCAAAAGTTTTTAATAAAGAGTGAACATGCTTTCAAATTCGGTGGTATAAGTCAAATCAGTTCGAGCTCAAGTAAAACAGATATGAATCATCCAAAAATTTCACAACAACAACAAATAACAACCAAGTGCGGCAATAAATAAAAGCAAGAACAGCCTCTCAAGGCAGCAGTCACTCAACTAATCTCAACAACTCTCATACTCTCGGCTCTCAGCCCTCAATACACACTTTCAATAGGTCCCTGCGCTCACTGGGGGTGTACAGACTCCGGAGGGGCTCCTTAAACCCAAGCGCTATATTTCTGTGGTGCGCAGCCCGATCCAATATTATTGCGGCATGCAACCCGATCCAATATTATTGCGGCGTGCAACCCAATCCAATAATTTATATATATATATCCGAAGGCTTGTTGCGACGTGCAACCCGATCCATATACCTCACAGCTCGCAGCTCGGCACTCAGGCTCTATCTCAGTCACTAACCTCTCCATCCCCTCGGGCTCACAGAATATCATAACAATTAGCCCAAACAGAGAATACAACAAGTATCAACAATAAATGAGAGGGAATAGAGATATAACACACAAGTAAGATTGTGACTGAGTACAAGACAACAATTAGCAGTCAATTCAACAAGTATACGATCGATACGGGTCCCAACAGTGATATCATATGGCCTAAACATGGTTTCTAACAGGAAAAGCAGTCAATTGCTCAAAGACAAGGAAAACCAAGTAATAACAATGGCTATTCGACTTTACAGTCTCACGAGACGGTTCAAGTCACAATCCCTCATGGTGCACGCTCACACGACCGTCACCTAATATGTGCGTCACCTCCAAATATTCACATCATACCANGGACCAACAATAGAGTAAGTCACAAATGCTTCTTTGACAGCACAAACATGTCGAGCGGCTCCAGAGTCAATCCACCACTCCTTCGGATTTCCAACTAGGTTGCATTCCTAAAGCATTGAACATAGATCATCGATGTCATCATTCATCTCCACTATGTTGGCTTGTCTCTTTTCTTATCCTTTTTCGGGAGATGACAATCAGGGGCTTTGTGACCAACTTTTCCATAATTGTAGCAGTTGCCCTTGAATTTCTTCTTGTTCTGCTCCTTAGTCTGTCCAGAAAACCTCTTCCTCTTCTTACTTTTTGGAGCAGTCTCTTCAACGATATTAACTCCCATAATCGTTCAATTTCCACGAGTCTTCTTCTCGGTTGTTTTGTTGTCTTCCTCAATCTTGAGACGAATCACAAGATTTTCTGTCACGGCCCAAATACCTAACCAGTTGTGATGACGCCTATCATGGAACTAGGCAAGCCGACATTCTCAATATGCTTTCAATATATAACAGAAGTGAGCTAAAGCAATTAAACTAACTGAAGGTTTATATAATAACGGGGTAAAAACCCAAAACACAAGTGCAGAATAATAGCCCGACATCGGGGTGTCACTAAGTCATGAGCATCTAACAACCAATCTAGAAAACAAAGTCTACTACAGTCTGTGCCAAATGCCAATACAAGAGAGAAAAGATAATAAGAAAGGAGAAACAAGGACTGCAGACGCCGGCAACTACCTTGTAAGTCTCCGATAATCAGCCCGCACACGAACTCAGCGACCGCCAGAACCGTACACACCTGGATCTGCACATGAAGTGCAGGGTGTAGCATGAGTACAACCAACTCAACAAGTAACATAATTAAATAAGGAACTGAGAAGCAATGACGAACTATAAAAATACAGATCATTTCAAAAGTTTTTAATAAAGAGTGAACATGCTTTCAAATTCGGTGGTATAAGTCAAATCAGTTCGAGCTCAAGTAAAACAGATATGAATCATCCAAANTTTGTCAGATACAAATACACATTTGAATCCATTCTTAACAAGTAAATAAGTTGAAACTAAATTCTTCCTAACAGTAGGAACATGAAGAATGTTGTTGAGCGTTAACACCTTGCCGGAAGTCATCTTCAGGAATATCTTCCCATAACCCTGAATCTTGGATGTTGCAGTATTTCCCATGGAAAGCTCTTGTTCGGGACCAACAATAGAGTAAGTCACAAATGCTTCTTTGACAGCACAAACATGTCGAGCGGCTCCAGAGTCAATCCACCACTCCTTCGGATTTCCAACTAGGTTGCATTCCTAAAGCATTGAACATAGATCATCGATGTCATCATTCATCTCCACTATGTTGGCTTGTCTCTTTTCTTATCCTTTTTCGGGAGATGACAATCAGGGGCTTTGTGACCAACTTTTCCATAATTGTAGCAGTTGCCCTTGAATTTCTTCTTGTTCTGCTCCTTAGTCTGTCCAGAAAACCTCTTCCTCTTCTTACTTTTTGGAGCAGTCTCTTCAACGATATTAACTCCCATAATCGTTCAATTTCCACGAGTCTTCTTCTCGGTTGTTTTGTTGTCTTCCTCAATCTTGAGACGAATCACAAGATTTTCTGTCACGACCCAAATACCTAACCAGTTGTGATGACGCCTATCATGGAACTAGGCAAGCCGACATTCTCAATATGCTTTCAATATATAACAGAAGTGAGCTAAAGCAATTAAACTAACTGAAGGTTTATATAATAACGGGGTAAAAACCCAAAACACAAGTGCAGAATAATAGCCCGACATCGGGGTGTCACTAAGTCATGAGCATCTAACAACCAATCTAGAAAACAAAGTCTACTACAGTCTGTGCCAAATGCCAATACAAGAGAGAAAAGATAATAAGAAAGGAGAAACAAGGACTGCAGACGCCGGCAACTACCTTGTAAGTCTCCGATAATCAGCCCGCACACGAACTCAGCGACCGCCAGAACCGTACACACCTGGATCTGCACATGAAGTGCAGGGTGTAGCATGAGTACAACCAACTCAACAAGTAACATAATTAAATAAGGAACTGAGAAGCAATGACGAACTATAAAAATACAGATCATTTCAAAAGTTTTTAATAAAGAGTGAACATGCTTTCAAATTCGGTGGTATAAGTCAAATCAGTTCGAGCTCAAGTAAAACAGATATGAATCATCCAAAAATTTCACAACAACAACAAATAACAACCAAGTGCGGCAATAAATAAAAGCAAGAACAGCCTCTCAAGGCAGCAGTCACTCAACTAATCTCAACAACTCTCATACTCTCGGCTCTCAGCCCTCAATACACACTTTCAATAGGTCCCTGCGCTCACTGGGGGTGTACAGACTCCGGAGGGGCTCCTTAAACCCAAGCGCTATATTTCTGTGGTGCGCAGCCCGATCCAATATTATTGCGGCATGCAACCCGATCCAATATTATTGCGGCGTGCAACCCAATCCAATAATTTATATATATATATCCGAAGGCTTGTTGCGACGTGCAACCCGATCCATATACCTCACAGCTCGCAGCTCGGCACTCAGGCTCTATCTCAGTCACTAACCTCTCCATCCCCTCGGGCTCACAGAATATCATAACAATTAGCCCAAACAGAGAATACAACAAGTATCAACAATAAATGAGAGGGAATAGAGATATAACACACAAGTAAGATTGTGACTGAGTACAAGACAACAATTAGCAGTCAATTCAACAAGTATACGATCGATACGGGTCCCAACAGTGATATCATATGGCCTAAACATGGTTTCTAACAGGAAAAGCAGTCAATTGCTCAAAGACAAGGAAAACCAAGTAATAACAATGGCTATTCGACTTTACAGTCTCACGAGACGGTTCAAGTCACAATCCCTCATGGTGCACGCTCACACGACCGTCACCTAATATGTGCGTCACCTCCAAATATTCACATCATACCAATTCTCAGGGTTTTATACCCTCATAACCAGATTTAAGACTGTTACTTACCTCAACCGCGCAGAAATCCTACTCCGAAAAGCCTTTGCCCCTCTAATCGGTATCCAGATGCCCCGAATCTAGCCACAAACAGTATGAGATAATCAATATTGACTAAACGGATCATTCCACATAAACAACTACTAAAATATAGTCCAAAATCTGAAATCAGCTCAACCCGGTCCCCCGGGCCCACGTCTCGAAATGCTACGAAAGTCATAAAACACCAAAATCCCATTCACTCACGAGTCTAACCATACCAAATTTATCAAAATCCGACCTCAATTGCCCCTCCAAAACCCCAAAATGCATTCTCCAATTCCCAAGCCCTAATCTCCCAAATCTCACCTCAAACACTCACCAACTAGGAGTAAAATCAGTGGAGAAGCATCATTATTGAAGATAAATAGGCACAAGGAACTTACCTCAGTGATTACTCCGAAATCGCTCTCAAAATCCCCAAAATCCCCAAAATCCGAGCTCAAAAATGATGAAAATGGAGAAAAATCTCAAAGTTTTCTATTTATAAGTTCAGCCCAGACTTCTCGCACCTGTGGCTCCATTTTCGCATCTGCGGGCAAAGCCCCGCTTCTACGGAAAAATCCCTAAAAACTGTCTCCGCTCCTATGATCAAGTGACCGCATCTGCGCTCTTCGCGGGTGCGGGAACTACATCACACATGCGGTCCGAACTCGCACCTGCGCCCCTAAATCCGCTTCTACGACCATCACAGGTGCGGGAATTCTATCGCACCCGCGTCCTCTGACCAGATCCTCCTTAGCCGCATCTGCGACTCTTCCTTCGCTTCTGTGGGCTCGCACCTGCGGTTCCCACTCTGCAGGTACGGTTACACCAGTAGCAGCAGCTTCAGCTATAATTCCTCAACTCCCATCAAGCCGTTAACTACCCGAAATCACCCCGAGGCCTCTAGGACCTCAACCAATCATACCAATAAGTCATATAACCCCATGCGAACTTAGTCAAACTTTCAAATCACTCAAGACAACATCAAAACACCAATTACACCCGGATTCAAGCCTAAAGAACTTCTAAACTTTCAAATTCCATAAACGATGCCAAAACCTACCAAACCACGTCCGATTAACCTCACATTTTAGACACAAGTCAAAAATGACACCACGAACCTATTCTAACTTCCGGAAATCCAATCCGACTCCTATATCAAAATTTCCACTGCCGGCCAAAATTGCCAAAATTCCAACCTTTGCCAATTCAAGCCTAATTCTACTACGGACCTCCAAATCACATTCCGGACACGATCCTAAGTCTAAAATCACCTAAAGGAGCTAACAGAACCATAAAAATTCAAATCCGAGGTCGTTTTCCCACAAGTCGATATCCGATCGACTTTTCCAACTTAAGCTTCCAATTAAGAGACTAAGTGTCTCAATTCACTCCAAAACCACTCCGGACCCGAACCAACCAACCCGGTAAGACATAATACAGTTGTAAAGCACAAAAGAAGCAGAAATGGGGGAAACGGGGCTATAACTCTCGAAACGACCGGCTGGGTCGTTTATTAAACAAATGTTCGTCTTCGAACGAGTCTAGAAACATACGTGGAGTCTCAAATAGGTGTAAATATCTGCTCCGCATCTCCCGCTCAGTCTCCCAAGTGGCCTCCTCCACAGGCTGACCTCTCCACCGCACCTTCACTGAAGCTATATCCTTTGACCTCAACTTCAGAACTTGCCGCTCCAAAATGGCCACCGGCTCCACATCATAAGTCATATCACCATCCAACTGAACTGTGCTGAAATTCGAAACATGGGACGGATCGCCGATATACTTCCGGAGCATAGAAACCTAAAATACTTAATGCATACTCGACAAGCTAGGTGACAAGGCAAGCTTGTAAGCCACCTCCCCGATCCTCTAAAGTACCTCAAAAGTCCCAATGAACCGAGGGCTCAACTGGCCCCTCTTCCCAAACCTCATAACACTCTTCATGGGTGATACCTTCAACAAAACTTTCTCCATGACCATGAAAGACACATCATGGAACTTCCTGTCATCATAGCTCTTCTGCCTAGACTACACTGTGCAAAGCCTTTCCTGAATCAATTTCACCTTGTCTAATGCATCCTGGACCAAGTCTGTACCCAAGAGCCTAGCCTCACCCGGCTCAAACCATCCCACCGTAGATCTACACCGCCTCCCATATAAAGCCTCGTACAAAGCTATCTGAATACTCGACTGATAACTGTTGTTATATGCAAACTCCGCGAGCAGTAGAAACTGGTCCCATGAACCCCCAAAATCAATGACACAAGCGCTTAACATGTCCTCCAATATCTGGATATTGCGCTCGGACTGTCCGTCCGTCTGAGGGTGAAAGGTTGTGCTCAACTCAACCTGAGTACCCAACTCTCGCTGCATGGCCCTCCAAAACTGCGATGTAAACTGTGTGCCTCTATCTGAAATGATGGAAATTGGGACACCATGAAGGCGAACAATCTCTCAGATGTAAATTTCAGCCAGCCGCTCTGAAGAATATGTAGTACCAACTGGAATGAAGTGCGCAGACCTGGTCAGCCGATCCACAATCACCCAAATAGCATCAAACTTCCTTGAAGTCCGTGGGAGTCCAACTACGAAATCCATGGTGATACGCTCCCATTTCCACTCTGGGATCTCTAACCTCTTAAGCAAGCCACCCGGTCTCTGATGCTGATACTTAACTTGCTGACAGTTGAGACACCGAGCCACAAATCCAACTATATCTTTCTTCATCCTCCTCCACCAATAGTGTTGTCTCAAATCCCGGTACATCTTTGCGGCACCCGGATGAATGGAATGCCGCGAGCTGTAGGCCTCCTCAACAATCAACTCCCAAAGCCCATCCACATTGGGCATACATATCCGGCCTTATATCCTCAACACGCCATCATCACCAATAGTCACATCTCTAGCATCACCTCACCAAACCCTATCCTGTAGGTCGAGCAGATGGCGGTCATCATACTGAAGCTCCCTGATACGATCATAAAGATAAAACCTAGAGACCATACAAGCCAATACCCGACTCGGCTTCGAAATATCCAATCTGACAAGCTGGCTAGCTAAGGCCTGAATATCCAATGACAAGGGTCTCTCTGCTGCTGGAAGATACGCTAAACTCCCCAAACTATCCGCCCGGTGACTCAAGGAATCGGCCATCACATTGGCCTTCCCAGGATGGTACAAAAAGGTGATATCATAGTCCTTGAGAAGCTCCAACCACCTCCGCTGATGCAAGTTAATACCCTTCTACTTGAACAGATGCTGCAAACTCTGATGATCAGTGTAGATCTCACAATGAACCCCGTACAGATAGTGTCGCCAAATCTTCAAGCGTGAACAATAACTGCTAACTCAAGATCATGGACATGATAGTTCTTCTCATGGGTCTTCAACTGGCGTGAAGCATAAGCAATCACTCTACCCTCCTGCATCAGAACACATCCGAAACCTAACCGCGAGGGATCCCAATACACTGTGTAAGAATCAGAAGCTGATGGCAGAACTAGAATTGGGGTCGTGGTCAAGGCAGTCTTAAACTTCTGAAAGCTCTCCTCGCACTCATCCGACCAACTGAATGGAGCACCCTTTTGGGTTGATTTGGTCAAGGGCGATGCAATAGATGCAAAACCCTCCACAAAACGAAGGTAATAGCTCGCCAAACCAAGAAAGCTCCTAATCTCCGTGGCTGAGGACGGTCTGGGCCAACTATGCACTGCCTCTATCTTCTTCGGATCCACTTGAGTACCCGTACTGGACACCACGTGCCCTAAGAACATCACTGAACCGAGCCAAAACTCATACTTAGATAACATTGCAAAAAATTTCTCCTCTCTCAATCTCTGTAACGCAATCCTTAGATGCTGGGCATGTTCCTCCTGGCTACGCGAGTACATCATGATATCATCAATGAATACAATAACGAACGAGTCCAAATAAGGGTGAAACACACTGTTCATCAAATGCATGAATTTTGCTAGGGCGTTAGTCAGCCTAAAAGACATCACAAGGAACTCATAATGGCCATATCGGGTCCTGAAAGCTGTCTTAAGAATATCCGAATCCCGAATCTTCAGCTGGTGATACGCTGGCCTCAAATCAATCTTGGAGAACACCCTCGCCCCCTGAAGTTGGTCAAATAGATCATCAATACGTGGCAAATGACACTTGTTCTTGACCGTGACCTTGTTCAACTGCCTGTAGTCAATGCACATCCTCATAGAACCATTTTTCTTCTTCATAAATAGAACTGGTGCACTGCAAGGTGACACGCTAGGCCGAATAAACCCCTTATCAAGGAGTTCTTGAAGTTGTTCCTTCAACTCCACCGGTGCCATACGATACGGTAGAATAGAAATAGGCTGAGTGCCCGGCACTAAATCAAGACCGAAGTCAATATCCTTGTCAGGCGGCATACCCGACAGGTCTGCAGGAAACACATCCGAAAAATCACGCGCCACCGGAACAGAATCAGTGGCAGGAGTCTCTGCACTAATATCCCTCACAAAAGCGAAATAGGATAGAGAACCATTCTCAACCATCCACTGAGCCTTTAAGTATGAAATCACTCTACTGGGAACATAGTCTATAGAACCGCTCCACTCAACCCTCGGCAACCCCGGCATCGCCAACGTCACAGTCTTAGCGTGACAATCTAGAACAACATGACATGGAGATAACCAATCCATACCCAATATCACATCAAAATCGACCATACTGAGCAGCAAAGGATCCACTCTGGTCTCCAGACCCCTAATAGTCACCACCTATGACCGATATACGTGGTCCACAATAATAGTATCACCCACAGAAGTAGATACATGAACAGATGAAACTAAAGACTCACAGGGCATATCTAGAAATGAGCGAAATACGAGGAAACATATGAATAAGTGGAACCAGGGTCAAATAATATAGAGGCATCTGTATGGAAAATTAAGACAATACCTGTAATCACAGCATCTGAAGCAATGGCATCTGGTCTGGCAGGGAGGGCATAGAAACGGGCCTGGCCATCCCCTGATCTGCCTTTCCCTCTCGGACAACCCCTAGCTGACTGGGCTCCACCCCGGGCTAGCTAAGCGGGTGGTGGAGGGGCTGGTGCTGATGACATAGACTGGCTGCTCTGCGGAGCAGGACCTCCCACTATACTGGGACACTCTCTCCTCATGTCACCAAACTCCCCACACTCATAGAAACTCCCCCGTGCCAGTGCAGGGGACTGAAGGGAGCCCCGAGCATTGGGATAACTGGAAGAAAGACCTGGCATAGAAGAACCCTGACCCGATGGAGCACGGGACAAACTCTGCGCTGGGAGGGCACCGAGAGATGAATGGCACTGCTGATAACTGTGAGAACCATGGCCAGATGATGCACCACGGTGAACTGGACGAGCTGTCTGAGCATATATGAAAGGACGGCCTCTACCGTGCAGGAACTAACCCCAGAAAAGGAGCACCGCTAAATCCTCCCTGTCCACGAGGCCTCTTGGCCTCCCTCTTAACCCTCTCCTGACTGCGAACCATCTCAATCTGGCGAGCAATGTCGACAACCTCATCAAAAGTAGCACTAGACACTCTCTCTTTGGTCATAAGCAATCGCAGCTGATAAGTGAGGCCATCTATAAACCTCCTGATCCTCTCCCTGTCCGTGGGAACCAACCAGATAGCATGACGGGCCAACTCCGAGAATCGCATCTCATACTGCATCACAGACATATCACCCTGACGAAGCTACTCAAACTGTCTATGCAGCTCCTCTCTGCGGTGCTGAGGCACGAACTTCTCCAGAAAGATAACGGAGAACTGCTGTCAGGTAAGGGGCGATGCACCGACCAGCCTACGCCTCTCGTAAGCCTCTCACCAAATGAATGCAGCCCCAGAGAACTGAAAGGTAGTGAATAAGACTCCACTGGTCTCCAGAATATATGTTATACTGAGTATCCTCTGACACCTGTCCAAGAAACCCTGTGCATCCTCTCCCTCTGCACCACTAAAATATGGAGGCTGGATTATCCAAAATCTCTCCAACTGCGCTGCTCATTCTCAGGCATAGCAGGAACCACATAGTCCTGAGCAGCTGTAGCTGGCTGGGCTGGTGGTGCCTCCGGTGTCTGGAATCCCTGTACCACCTGCTCTGGTGTGCGGGCAACGGGAGTCTGAGCACCTCCTCCGGCCTGAGAAGTGGCTGCTATAGCCGTAACAGAGACCACCTGAGCAAGACTGGTACACACGATCATAATCTGAGGTAAGGCCTCCTCAAGGCCTGGAATCACAATAGGCACAGGTGGTGCCTGAGCTGGTGCATCAACAACTGAAATCTAGTCCTGATCTGGGGCAACTGGTGGATCTGCAGGTACTGCCCCAGCTATTGTGCAGGCTGCCTCTGCCCCTACTGCGGCCTCTACCGCGACCTCGGCCTCTCGCTGCCCTAGCTGGTGGTACTGGTGGCTGTCCATCCTGCCTGGTAGTACGAGTCCTCATGATCTGTGAGAGAATGAAACAACACATGTTTAGTTACTAGAATCAATAGATTCACACGACAAGAATTCAAGAATGTGGAGTTTCTTAAGGGTTCTGCAGCCTCTCAAAGATAAGTACAGACGTCTCGGTACCGATCCGCAAGATTTTACTAAACCTGCTCATGACTCGTGAGACCTATGTAACCTAGGCTCTGATACCAACTTGTCATGACCCAAATACCTAACCAGTCATGATGGCACCTATCGTGGAATTAGGCAAGCCGACATTCTCAATATGCTTTCAATATATAACAGAAATAAGCTAAAGCAATTAAACTAACTGAAGGTTTACATAATAACGGAGTAAAAACCCAAAATACAAGTGCGGAATGATAGCCCGACATCGGGGTCTCACTAAGTCATGAGCATCTAACAACCAACCTAGAAAACAGAGTCTACTACAGTCTGTGCCAAATGCCAATACAAGAGAGAAAATATAATAAGAAAGGAGAAACAAGGACTGCGGACGCCGACAGCTACCTCGTAAGTCTCCGATAATCAGCCCGCGCACGAACTCAGCGACCGCCAAAACCGTACACACCTAGATCTACACATGAAGTGCAGGGTGTAGCATGAGTACAACCAACTCAACAAGTAACAGAATTAAATAAGGAACTAAGAAGCAGTGACGAACTATTAAAATACAGATCATTTCAAAAGTTTTCAGTAAAGAGTGAACATGCTTTCAAATCTGGTGGTATAAGTCAAATCAGTTCGAGCTCAAGTAAAATAGATATGAATCTTCCAAAAATTTCACAACAACAACAAATAACAACTAAGTGCAGCAATAAATAAAAGCAAGTACAGACTCTCAAGGCAGCAGTCAGTCAACTCATCTCAACATCTCATACTCTCGGCTCTCAGCCCTCAATACACACTCTCAATAGGTACCTGCGCTCACTGGGGGTCTACAGACTCCGGAAGGGCTCCTTCATCCCAAGCGCTATATTGCTGTGGCGCGCAGCCCGATCCAATATTATTGCAGCGTGCAACCCGATCTAATATTATTGCGGCGTGCAACCCGATCCAATATTATTACGATGTGTAACCTGATCCAATATTATTACGACGTGCAACCCGATCCAATAATATATATCTGCAGGCTTGTTGCGACGTGCAACCCGATCCAATAATAAATATATATAGCCCGGAGGCTTATTGCGGCGTGCAACCCGATCCATATACCTCATTGCTCGCAGCTCGACACTCAGGCCCTATCTCAGTCACTAACCTCTCCAGCACCTCGGGCTCACAGAATATCATAACAATTAGCCCAAATAGAGAATACAACAAGTATCAACAAGAAATAAGAGGGAACAGAGATATAACACACAAGTAAGACTATGACTGAGTACAAGACAGCAATTAGCATTCAATTTAACAAGTATATGATCGCTGCGGGTCCCAACAGTTATATCATATGACCTAAGCATGGTTTCTAACATGAAAGGCAGTCAATTGCTTAAATACAAGGAAAAATAAGTAATAACAATGGCTATTCGACTTTACAGTCTCACGGGACAGATCAAGTTACAATCCCTCACAGTGCACGCTCACATGACCGTCACCTAGTATGTACGTCACCTCCAAATATTCACATCATACCAATTCTCGGCGTTTCATACCCTCAAAACCAGATTTAAGATTGTTACTTACCTCAACCGCGCAGAAATCCTACTCCGAAATGCCTTTGCCTCTCGAATCGGTCTCCAAATGCCCCGAATCTAGCCACAAATAGTACGAGATAATCAATATTGGCTAAAAGGATCAATTCCACAAGAAAACTACTAAATATAGTCCAAAATCTAAAATCGGCTCAACCCGGGCCCCCGGGCCCACGTCTCGACACCCGACGAAAGTCACAAAACCCGAAAGCCCATTTACTCACGAGTCTAACCATAGCAAATTTATCAAAATCCGACCTCAATTGCCCCTCCAAAATCCCAAAACTCACTCTCGAATTCCCAAGCCCTAATCTCCCAAATCTCACTTCAAACACTCACCAACTAGGTGTAAAATCAGTAGGGAAGCACCATTATTGAAGATAAATAGGCACAAGAAACTTACCTCAGTGATTACTCTGAAATCTCGCTCAAAATCCCCAAACTCCGAGCTAAAAAATGATGAAAATGGTGAAAAATCTCTAAGTGTTCTATTTATAGGTTCTGCCCAGACATCTCGCACCTGCGGCTCCATTTCCGCATCTGCGGAAAATCCCTAAACACTGCCTCCACTCCTGCTAGCAAGTGACCGCATATGTGCTCTTTGCGGGTGCGGGAACTACATCGCACCTACGCCTCTAAATCCGCTTCTGCGATTATCACTGGTGCGGGAATTCCATCGCACTTGCGTCCTCTGCCTAGATCCTCCTTAACCGCATTTGCGGCTCCTCCTTCGCTTCTGCGGGCTAGCACTTGCGGTTCCCTCTCCGCAAGTGCGGTTACACCAGTAGCAGCAGCTTCAGCTGCAATTCCTCAACTCTCACCAAGCCGTTAACCACCCGAAATTACTCTGAGGCCTATGAGACCTCAACCAATCATACCAACAAGTCATATAACCCCATACGAACTTAGTCAAACTTTCGAATCACTTAAGACAACATCAAAACACCAATTACCCACAGATTCAAGCCTATAGAACTCTTAAACTTTCAAATTCCACAAACGACGCCAAAACCTACCAAACAACGTCCGATTGACCTCAAATTTTACACACAAGTCAAAAATGACACCACGAACCTATTCTAACTTCCGAAAATCCAATCCGATCCCGATATTAAAATTTCCATTGCCTACCAAAATCGCCAAAATTCCAACTTTTGCCAATTCAAGCCTAATTCTATTATGGACCTCCAAATCACATTGCGGACGCGCTCCTAAGTCCAAAATCACCTAACGGAGCTCTAACGGAACCATAAAAATTCAAATCCGAGGTCGTTTTCTCACAAGTCGACATCCGATCGACTTTTCGAACTTAAGCTTCTAATTAAGAGACTAAGTATCTCAATTCACTCCAAAACCACTCCAGACCCGAACTAACCAACCTGGTAAGACATAATACAGCTGAAAAGCACAAAAGAAGCAGAAATGTGGAAAACAGGGCTATAACTCTCGAAACGACCGGTCGGGTCATTACATCTTCCAACTTCATTTCTTTGCGCTTGTGTTTAAGATAGTTTTTGAAATTTCTCCACGAATGAGGTAATTTTTCAATCATTGCAGTCACTTGAAATGCTTTATTCACTACCATACCTTCAACAATAAGGTCGTGAAAAACAAGTTGAAGCTCTTGAACTTGGGTTCCAACTGTTTTGTTGTCTATCATTTTATAGTCTAGAAACATGGCAACCAATAACGTTTTCAAGCATGCATCTTCAGTCTTGTACTTCTTCTCAAGTGCGTCCCATAATTATTTCGAAGTTTTCATAGAACTGTAGACATTGTACAAGTCATCCTCCAAAGCACTTAGGATGTAGCCTTTGCAAAGAAAGTCTGCATGTTTGCACGCCTCAACAACATAAACTTCTCATTGTCCGGCATGTTGACGGCAGGCATTGGAGGATTTTCACTGGTGAACTTCTACATACCAAGTATGGTAAGCCAGAAAAACACTCTTTGGTGTCATCCTTTGAAGTTGGCTCCAGAAAATTTCTCTGGTTTCTCGGCTAGTGGCACAACAGTTCGGCTTGACGAGGCTATCGTCATTGCCGCAACAGTCGCAGAAGGATTTCCATTATCAATTGCCATTTCTCACTGTCAACAATAGAAGAGTGTAATTAATGGCAAAAAATAGAACAGTAAACAGTACCGTAATTAATGATAAAAAATACGTTTAATAAATAAAAACCGAAGTTTTTATATACTGTTTTACAGAAAATGATGAAATTTTTATATCTTCAAATCAGAATAAAAAAATTCAGAAGTAGTAGAAAACCACACAGGTTTTAATATCCAAAAACAGAATACAAATTATAATATAAAAAATAATTTCCTTAAGATTGTTATCCAATCTGTATTACTATAATGAATAATGAAATAGTAAACTTTCTGAAACAGAAAGTTAGCAGCAACAGAATGTCGAAATAATATCTAAAAATAATTTCAGAATAAATCGAGTCGACTGAATGCACAGTGTGTCCTTAAGAAAATTATTCCACTCAAGTACCCGATGTGCTGGAATATTATCCTCCCAGGATAGAACGATTTAACTCACCAGTGTATTGGTACCAAAAACTCAGATGAACTGTGAACCACTCAATAGTTGTAATGGAAAGTCCAAAAAGATTAATCAATCAATCGTTGACCAAATCCGAGCGAGCGACAACGACGACGGCGCGAAGCTTACATTCTTTCCAACCCACTTAACACCAAGAGAAGTACTTTCTCAATATAAGCACATTCACTTTTCTTTCCATCACCAATGAGGGACACTTTGCTCTTTCTAAAGCAAAAAGGGAGCTTACTTTCCCTCTACTTTCTTCCCTTTATTTCTCATTCACCAATCTTTTAATCCAAACATATATTTGGACTGATAGATGGACACATGATAAATATAAACTATTTGCCAGGATAGTTTTGACCTTTTCCGTTATTTAAATAATGGAGGAGAAGTTTGATTTTTCTTTTTAGATGAAATGGGAGATTAAAACGATTTTCACTCAAAAGATAGGTCAAGCCAAAAAGGTCTCTATCGTTCTATTGAAGATATTTGAAGCGCATCGAGAGTGTTTATTATGCAAGTAAATGAAGCTACTGCCACCTTACTATACCTTAAATGGAAAAGAACAAAAAACAAATAAATGTAGCTACTCCACATAAAATTCTATAAGTTTGGTCCAATTGTAATTTGATTACGTGGTGAGTGAAGCATTTGTATTGACTTGACATATTAGTTCTTCTCGATCGCTAATCCATATATCTCATTATCAATATGTCTAATCAAGCAATATACCTTCTTTTTTTTTTTTTTTTTTTTTTTTTTTTATCTTTTTAACTTGTCCCAATTCATAAGGTCCAATATTTCAAATCATGTAGAATGAGGACGTAAGGCTTTATCTCCTAAAATTTTCAAGTGAAGAGAGGGCATTCCTACCCTTAATCTTAGAAATTTCAATTTATTAATTAGATTATTATGTATCTGCATATTAACTAGAGTTAATATATTTAAATCAAAAGTTAATTCAAAATTTGAAATTTATGAGTTTTTACGGTGATCTCAAAATTAATATTCAATTCTCATTAGTACTACCTATAAGTTAAGTGTTGGAGAAAATCAGGTAACAAGAGTTTACTCATAAATATTACTAAAATATAAACAAACAAACAAAAAAAGGCTAACAGTTTAAAAATAAAAGTAAATATAGGTGAGATTGGGTGGAGCACGTGCAAGAATCGACGTGTAATCTAGAACTTCTTTTGGGCGTAATTTTCTGCTAACTTTATGAGTCACAACTTTTGTTGACTTTGGATGTGCATTAATTTCTAATTAATTTGAATTAAATACTAATTTTATTGTGATTAGTCGCGTAAAAGTTCAAGACATCATAATCATTTAGACATGGATGAATTTGTTTACTCCAAAGTAGATACGTGCTTAACCCCAAAAAACGTCGGTAATTCTTTTATGGACTTTTATGGAAAAATGGTAAATTTACTCCTCTACTTTTGTATATTGTTCATATCTATAATCCGTTATACCATCGGGTTATATTTACCTTTACCGTTAATCAAATTTTTTAAAAATGCCCTCCACCTAACGGAAAGCCACCAGATTAAAAATAGACCTATTTTGTTAAACCCCTTAATAACTCCTTTTATTTAATACACTTTTTCCTCATAGATTAGTCATCTCCTTCGTAGTCACTTCTTGAACTGTAGAAGTGAGACATAAAGATCACAGACAATTATATATTCATTTCTATATTGAGTTCCAATTCTTTTAATATCCTAATTGTATGTTTATTATATTTTACTTTTTTCAATTTTTTTCTTCTGGCTTCTCTCTTTGTTTCTTTCCACCATGTCGAACTGTATCGAATATTCACCAAGATTTTCTTTCTACCATGACTTGAATGCTTATAGCATCTTAATAGGTTGATAGTTCTGGAGTCTTAAGGCAGCTACCAAGGTATTTTTTTCCTCCAACAGTGGGTCTTTGTTGATGAGTATTCACGCACCATGATTTTCTTATTCTGCTTTAAACACTTGGGTAACGAGTAATTACCGTCAAATCACGCCTTAAGAACCAAAGTTATATCACTGCAAGAAAACAATTACTTTGTGGATTTGTTTTGGTCAAATTGTGACTTTTTTTAACTCCCATAAAAAGAATTGTGGCGGTTTTTAGAAGTGCCGTAGTTACCTTTGCCACGAGCATTATTGCGGCGGGTTTTTAAAACCTCCATGACAACCGCCATAAAATGAATTTTTAATTTATGGAGTTTTGAAAGATAATTAATGTTAGTTTAAAACCCCTGCAATATGATTTCCATGTGTCAGAGAAAACATATTGTGAGGGTTTATAAAACCCCTCAATAAGATCATAATAGTTCAAAAACGATATTGTGGGGGTTTAAAAACCCCTAAAATATGATTTAAATATTTTTTTAAGAAAACATTATGAAGGATTTTTGAAAGATAATTAATGATAATTTAAAACCCCCGCAATATGATTTCGATGTGTTCAAAAAATAATACTTTGAGGGATTATAAACCCCCTCAATATGATCATAATTGTTTAAAAAAGATATTGTGGGGGTTTATAAACCACCAAAAATCTGATTTAAATATTCTTTTAAAAAAAAGTTATGTGGGGGTTTATAACCGCTACAATATAATATTAGTATATTAAAAACAAATAGTGGCAGTTTATTTCTGCCACAATATTTTGTTGTTGAAAACTCTTTTTCTATTTGAATATTTTTATTTGTTGGATTAAAGAAATAATTTTATCAAATAACTTACAACATAAATCAAATTTCATAAACAAATAACCATAGTGACAAATATTACAAATTAAAATCCTCATGGAACTAAATAATTTCTTTTCATGAGTAATGATATATGATATGATCACCAACCAGTTAGGATAGTAAAAATGTATCCATTAAAAGATTGAGTTTTACTAATACTTCTTTCTAGCTTAGTCTCCACAAACTTTGCCAAAATAACACTATCATGCAAGGGCTAAACTTTCAACGGGCAACTAATTCTTAGCAAGTGCTTGGTAAGAATACAAAAAGAAATTGATAGGTTGTTGTGAAAACCTGAACTTGATTGAGAACAGTGAATTCTCATTGTTCTTGTAATAATGAGCAATGAAATTCACCACCTTGTGACCATACTCTCTCTGTTTCTCTGAATCCATGGGCTTCAATTCACCCTCCCTAACCCTACCAAACAAGAAAAACCAAATAATATACTCCTTATCCGTTTGAGTGACTATTTTATAGAAAATGTTATGCCAACTAGCTAATGACTATTTCAAAGTCATTTATTGCTTTGGAAGAACATATTTGGGAACACTTTGAAAGCAATTAGTGTCGGCAGTCATTAGCAATACTGGAGCATATTCTCCTTACACTTGCATGAGTCACGAAACAAGATCTAGTTATTCAGTCAAAAATATATCAGATTTATTTTAATACGTAACCTTATAGAGATGAATTCTACAACTCGAATGTAAAGAATTAACCAAGCATACATGAAACAGGAAAATACAGATAAGTAAGAATAAACACATATACCTCGTGCCAATAGGAGCATTTTTCATCTTGTGCCAAACATAGAGATATTTCAAGCAGTGCTGCGCTGCACACAATTTTACAAGGTTAATTGGTAAGTACATAATTACCAAACATTAGAAACTATTCTATATGTAGAATAATAGGTCTGCTGGCCTGTAACTATGATAGGCCAAAGCAGAGGAGCTGGTGCTGTATAATTTGGATTAAAATTTTGTAATCTCACATTAAAGAGAAGCATGGATAAGATCAACCTACTCAATAACAACATTTAGGTCTTAAAGAATGAACAGAGAACAAAAATATTGGACCTACAAACGTGGCGGCAAATTTCACAGACAGTGCCCCCTTCTCATTGCACTACCTCTGTACACATTCGCGATGGGCATACTGTGCATAGAAAAAATTCATTAAGAACAAAATATCACTAAATGATTGAGCATGCAAGCATCCAAGACACACCTTGTCTTAATTAGCAACAGTTATATTTTGGCTAATCTGATGAAATCCACGATGTTATTCCAGCCTCTGTTTTAAAAAGCGTTTTTGGGGCAAGCCCCGGGGGATAGTGTTGGGAGAAAGTTTCAAGAGGCGTACGCCCGGGCGTTCGGGGTGTACACCCCGGCGTTTGGGGCGCGTCTTTTTAGGAAGGAGTAAGCCCCAGAGACTTTTTCAAATTAAAACAAAATTTGTTTAATTATTCCTTCATATAATACCCAAATTCTCAAAAGTGAGTTTGGTAATTACTCAAAAGGTTTAAAAAGGAACTCAAAAGTATTAAATTTAAAAGTAAAGACCTTTTTTTATTGATTTAAGTCCTAATTCATGATTTTTTAAAATTTTTATCTTGTCCGCTAGTCTGCTAATATCTCCCAAAAGCAACGAATGTTTAATATTTTTTACAAATATAAAGAGAATTACATTTTTCTTCATAACAGCAAATTCAAAGTTCAAATTGCAAGTTAATCATCCTTTTTGTTCCTCCATATAGAAAACTTTATTCTTTTAGACTCAAATTACTTGTGCTTGTAAGTAACGTATAATACATTATTTTGATTAGTTTTTTGTGGGGATGGAGCACACATATATATAATTTTCTTCATTTTTTATGCAATTTTACCTGTTTGTAAATATTAATTGTCATAATATTAATTTATAAAATATTAAAAATTAAATACCTATGGGGCTTACGCCCCGCTAAGGCATATATAAAACGCTTCGCCTTACGCCCACGCCTTTTAAAACACTGATTCCAGCTACATTTAGGACATTATCATGAAAAATTCATTACACCAGAATACCTTAAAAGCTTCTGCCTCACAGATGTAGCATATCTTCGTTGCAAAGGTCCAATGGTTGCATAAAGCTTATTATAGGCACTACTGATGTCAAATTAAACTCTAACACGCATAACGCTTAATGGTCAGGGCTTGCCTAATATCCTACTCAAATCATGTGTCAAATTCTCTAATTAACACCATTGATGCTCAATTCTTTAACAAAGTTATGATTAAACTTTTATTCGAGAGTAACTCAAATAACGAGCCACATAATTGCATATTACTAACTGAGAATATCGTGAGTGTGAATATCATTATACTATCTTTTCTAAATTAGATACAGTCAGACCTCTCTATAACAACATCTTTGTATAATAACCATTCAACATCTTTATAATATATATATTTTTATCACATCACCTCACTATAGCAGCCAAAATATATCAGAACAAATGAGGTTGTTATAGAGAGGTTTGATTGTAGTAAAAATTATATCGTATTGCCATTGTTTATGAACTTTCTTGATTAATTACTTTTAGGGAGGTAAAATGCATAGCTTGATACATTTTTAAAGAAATTATAATTTTTTAATTGTTTGACAGTTAAGAAGTTATAGTTGTATCTCATAGTAACTTTAACACTATTGTATTATTTATACTTGTAAAAACATAGAAGATATTTTATTTTTTATGATTTTTTTTTTAATTTCTTAAACTTTAATATACTTTTTTTTGGTTTATTATGCGTCAATTATAAATTAAAAATTTAAAGATAGATTGGGCTTACCCCTCGTCCCGTAGTGAAATGGCTTGCCTTACACACCCGCCTTTAAAAATACTATTTGAACATAGAAAACCAACTATGATGAAAATAAAGTAAATTCGCATGCTAAGTATTGCAATTATTTATATCCCTTTAAAATTTAAATTATCTCAAACAAAATCAAAAAAATCAAATGTTTGTGTAGATAATTACAAAACTTGGATATCTCTCCTACTATTGTTCATTGGATGTGTAGTCGTTACCTATGAATGCAAATATTATTTATGATTAATCTAAAGCATATTTTTTCGTTTATACCCTATTTGTTTAGTGAGTACCTGATGCATTCAATTCTCTATATTGTTGTCCTCTTCTTTGGAGACAAGTATCGCTTGTGACGGTGAGACCAAATTGAATCAACGATCATTTCTTGATTTTGTTGAGCGACACTTAAACTTTTGTGATGGCTCATTTTGGATTATTCTTTTGATACCCAATGTTGTGGTCTAACGTCAGTCACATTCTTTTTTTGCCGCTAAAGATTCACGATACTCACGTGGTTAGAAATTATGATTTGTATTTATGGGTAGACATTTCATATAAATATATAAATAAAACACCTATGAGGAAGAAATGAAATAGAAGTCTTTATTTATTTTTTACTAAAGATAGAGAGGTGAATTAAAGAAATGCACAAAGACAATCAAAGAAAAACTAACGAGTAAGACAGAGAAATAATGGAAAATTATAGCGACCCGACCGATCGTTTTGAGCATTTGCATTTCGCTCGGTAGTTTACGGGCGTGAGTAGCTCCGTATGATGTATTTTTATTTGTGTGGATCGTCAGTTTTCGTTTTCAGGTTATTCGGGACTGATTTGGAAGAATAATTCTCAAATAGGGAGCTTTAAATTTGAAAGAGTTGACCAAGTTTGACTTTTTAGCATTTGACATTAGATTAGAATTTTGATGATTCCGGTAGGTCCGTTGGGTGATTTTGGACTTAGAAGCGCGTTCGGATTGTGATTTGGAGTTCCGTGGTTGAATTTGGCTCGAAATGGCGAAAGTTAAAATTTTAAAAAGTTTGATCGGGAGTAAATTTTTTGATATCGGGGTTGGATTCCAATTCCGTAAGTTAGAGCAGGTCCGTAATATCGAATGTGACTTGTGTGCAAGATTTGAGGTCAATCGGATGTGATTTGATAGGTTTCGGCTTCGGTTGTGAAAGTTTGAAGTTTCAAAGTTCATTGATTTCGAGTTGAGGTATGATTCGTCGTTTCAATGTTGTTATGTGTGTTTTGAGGCCTCAAGTAGGTCCGTGTTATGTTATGAAACTTGTTGATATATTTGAACGGGGTCCCGAGTGGCTTGGGTGAGTTTCAGACGAGGTTCAGATCATTTCATTGCATTTTGGATTTTTGCTAAGATTTCTGGTTCTCGTGTTTCCGCATCTATGGAAGAGTGAGCGCAGATGCGAATCCGCAGATGCGGACAATTGGCCGCAGAAGCGTAGCATGCTTGGCTGGAGGTCATCGCAGATGCGGAGCAGGACTCGCACCTGCGGGTGCGCAGAAGCAAAAATTGTTCCGCAGGTGCGGGGTTTGCTCGGCAAGGTTATTTTCGCAGAAGCGAAGTTTTTACCGCAGAAGCGGTGGTCGCAGATGCGACGAGTTATCCGCAAATGCGAAATCACTAGGGTAGAAGCTATATTATCGAGGGCTTTGGTTCTTTCTTCATTTTGGGAGCCATGGAGCTCGGATTGAGGCAAATTTTGAGGCAATTTTCACCATATCAATTGGGGTAAGTGTTCTATACTCGATTTTGGGTATATTTCATGAATCTACCTTCGTTTTTGGTAATTGGATTGTAAATTTTATAAAGAAAATTGGGGGTTTTGGCCTAAAGTTTTATAATATAAATTTTTGAGTTTTGAACATCGAATATGGGTCGGATTTGAGTGAAACTAGTATGGTTGGACTCATAATTGATTGGGTTGTTGAATTTCGTAAATTTTGTCGCGTTCCGAGGTGTAGGCCCAGTTTGGCCTTTTGGCTGATTTGGGATTTTTATTCAAGATTTGATATTTTTCAATCGGGATTGGTTCCTTTAGCATTGTTTGATGTATTTTAGTTATTTTTGATTAGTTTCGAGGCTTTCGGAGGTCGAAACGCGCGAGATGGCATTTTGGAGCATCGCTTGGCTTGCTCGGTGTTGGAATTGGCTTGTTCAAGGTAAGTAACTCTTATAATCTTAGTGGTGAGGGTATGAAACCCCGTAATACAATGCCGATACTGTTTGGACCCACAGTGGCCGTTTTTTGCTGTCATCTCACTGATTTCATTGATATTTCATACTCAGTCATATCCAGGCATTCATACCATATCTAAGTCATAGATATTATTTATTGATGCATCGTATCATTGTTGTCGGGCTAGTTTCATGACATTGTGAGCCCGTGAGTGAGACTAGAGAGATTGATGACTGAGTAAGGTCGAGGGCCTGAGTGAGAGTGACATTTAGGGATCGGGCTGCATGTCGCAACATATTATATTGATTATATTTTATATGGATCGGGTTACACGCCGCAACAAGCCTTGGGGATATATATATATATTGGATCAGGTTGCACGTCGCAACAATATTGGATCGGGTCGCACGCCACAACAATATTGGATCGGGTTGCACACCGCAATAATATTAGATCAGGCTGCACACCGCAACAATATAGCGCTTGGGCTGAAGGAGCCTCTCCGGAGTCTGCACATCCCCAGTGAGCGCAGTCGACTATATATATGTGGATCGGGTTGCACGCCACAACAGGTCTTATGATCATATATTGATCGGGATGCACGCCGCAACAGGTATTGTACAACGCTGAGTGATTGAGTGTGCTAAGCATTGAGCATAGTGAGAGAGAATGCGAGACAGTGGGATTGAGTACTCTGAGAGTGTGAGTGCATGAACTCATCATTGAGATGCATTGCATTTGACATGCGTACTTGAGATACATGCATAGAGATGAGTTTCCTTCTGCTACCCGGTTTTGGGAAAATTTATGATTTTACCTGTATCTTGACATGTACACATAGAGAAGTATTTTCCTCATGCTATCTGAAACGAAACATCTTACTATTTGTTGAAAGGAGTTTTTGGAAAAACCATAGTTTTCAAACTTACTCGTACTTTGCCTTTTTTTTCGGTAAAAGATTTGGGTTTTTACTGAGTTACTTGAAAAGAAATGCCTATTATTTTTTTTAACTGTGAACGAACTGAGCCTTTTATTTTCGAGATACTCTTTTGTTATTGTACTATGCTGTTATGAACTGTGGTGGAATATTGGTGTTGTACCCGGCCTTTTTGTTAGCTCGTCACTACTTTCAACCTAAGGTTAGGTTTGTTACTTATTGTGTACGTGGGGTCGATTGTACTCATACTACACTTTTGCATCTTGTGTGCAGATGTTGGCTGCTGATGTTGTTGTGTTCGATGGGAGATGGATTGAAGATGTACCTGCATCCCGGCTGTAGCTGTCTCTTGTTCGTGGTAGCTTTAGATCTGTAAAACTCTGTTTATGTACAATTCAAACAGACTATGTATTTATTTCATTTCCGCTTTGTAAACTCTATTCTTAGAAGCTCATGATTTGTACTACTAGTTCTTGGGGAATGTATCAGATTCAGATAATTTCTTTACTTAATTGCTTTATTGATTGTTATTGGAATTGGTTAGTGGTTAACTGGCTTACCTAGCGGGTTGGGGTAGGTGCCATCATGACTAGTTGGATTTTGGGTCATGACAAGGTGTTATCAGAGCTCTAGGTTCATAGGTTCTATAATTCATGAGCAAGTGTCTAGTAGAGTCTTGCGGATCGGTATGATGACGTCCATACCTATCTTCGAAAGGCTACAGGACATTTAGGATATACTTCCCATCCTTATTTCCTTATCGTGCGGTATTGATTCATCTTGAAGCGTAACTCTTTGAACTCTTTTCATGTATTCGAATGCGCATGTGAGCGCTCGGTATCGGCTGTGCGCCGGTGGCTTATGATTCCATGGTTGAGGTGCAATATGTGATTTCGGCGTGCTGATGATGAGCTAGTCTGGAGGACTTGAGGCCGGGTTTTGACTGTAGCTTGAGAATGGAGATTTCGATTGTGTGAGCACGTGCTTTTGGGACTTATAGCTCTGCTGGTGTCCCTATTAGTAGAATTTGTGATTGGATAACTATGTGGTGAGTATGATGTAACTCCGAGATGTGTTCAGATTGTTCGAATATGATGAGAAGCGTTTACTTGAGATATAGCAAGGACTATGGGGTGTCTGATTTCTGTCTTAATTTGGCGTATGGTCTCGAGTTATGGGTGTGTTGAGGGATCTCTCAGATTGTTTAGTTATGGAGTGAAGTAGATTCTCATGTCTTGTTGATGAGTTCAAAATCGAGAAGATTAAATGATTACGTAGTAGTTGTGACTGTGGAAGGGTGTAGAGAGATGTCAGTTTGAGGCTAAGCAGGTGGGTTATCTCCTGCGAGGTGTCCTGAGGTTGTGTGATCCCTATGGTATTTTGTAGAGAGTTCTCTTTTACCAGTGAATTATATATGTTGCAATTTAAGTTGGATCGCCTGTGGACGTTGGCTTAACTATCACGAGGATGAATGCGAGACTTGCAGATGACTTGAGGTACTAGATGGTTTGTGTTGCATTAGCAGATGAAGGATTTAGTTGAATCTCACTGCGGTATTATGGCAGTAATAGAGTATGGGAATTGTGAGTTATTGTGTGTTTTGATCTATGGCTTTGAGCCAAGTGGGGGAGTCTTCTATCGACGAGTTGATTGCACAGTTATGTGTTATATTGGTTTTGGTTCGGGGTATACTGGTGAATCAGTTATGTCTTGCAGAGGTCGAGATCGAGGATGACTCAGGTAAAGGAAATTCGGGATACATATTGTATTACACTCTATGGGTATATAGGAATCATAAACTAATTGAGTGGTTATTCGTGACGGGTGTATTGTACATAGAGTAGAAATCTGCTCAATTGCTTAGGAGTGTAGGTTACTCCCTTGGGTGTTGGTGTGCTAATAGGGAATAGGTCCTTCGGTCTGTTTGGTCGGTTCAATTGAGATTTTAGTAGAGTGGATGACTCTCGAGAATGGTTCTAATGGATTCAATAATTATATGTAGAAATTGAGAATTTCGAATTGGTATATGGCTAGGATCCGATATTTGCATGGGATGGTGTCGAGACTTGTAGAATTTTTATATCATTGTGGATTATGTATTTCAGTATCAAGAAGGTGAATGAAACAGTTTTAGGTTCACATAAGGTCTCTTTAGAGTGGGTATCTTGGTTGTGGTGCTTTAGGGTGCTTACGAGGGAAGTCAGCGGTTTATGGGCCTTAGGGCGTGGTGGTCTTATACTAGGGCCTCTTGTGTGGTGAATTTTGGTTAAGGATTGTGGTGCTCCAGCAAGGAGAAGTATCAACTTGAAGGCAATTTGGAAGGGACTTGGAGACATAGGACAGCGTGGGTAGTAGGTTGGGTTAGCACAATAATGGGTATGATCGGTTCTTTGGGTACTTATGATGTGGCTAGACTCTATAGGTGTTTTGTGGCAATGCTCTTGGGTTTTGGCAACCTGCGTGGATGGGTTGAGTTAGAAAGATTCGGTTCAGATAGATTGGTTATGTGCAATTGGACTTCGAAGAGTTCTCAATGGCTTTTACCACGGTTCGAGGGGTATATTACCTACTGGCGTGAGGAGCATATGGTGTATAGTGATTTTCTCCGGGATGAGATTAAACGGAAGGTTCCTGGCTAATTGAGTATGTAGTTTGCTCGTGACTCAGAGTTGATTATGAGATTTTCGTACTTTTCATATGATGGCATAATAGGGGTGGTGTGTTGTGTAGGATTGAGATTTGCATGTGTAAGGTCACGATTCGGTTTTGAAAGGAAGATCCTGAATTCTAGCTCATCATAGACGATTTCAGATGACTAGGTGAATGATATTACTTTTTGGTATTGCTTGAGGAAAGTGTACATTTCAGGAGGCGCACCGTGTTTTGATTTATGGATACTTCATTGGTATTGCGGCACTCTCTTGGTTGATCGACTGCTGATATTCAAATTTTGCTATGTGGCACGGAAGAATTTTAGAAGTATTTCTCCTGGGATGACCGTGTATGAGAGATGTGTTGGACATTCTGGCGGCGAAGTTGGTATCAGATATGGTGATTCATGTGTTTTATAGATTTGGAGGCTGGGAGTTCTCAGGAGGAGATTGTTTCATGATTGTGGACTGTGAGGTTGTGGTCGAAGCTAGACAGATGATAGTATGTATTATGATTCAGTCGATTGTAGGCTTTCATAGGTATATTTATCTATTTGTGGGTGCCCGGAGATGTTTTGGGGGTCCATTGGTTAGGGTGTGTATTCTACATCGAGTCGGATTAGTTGACTCCATACTGCTATTGTTGAGGGATTTGCAATTCGGTTGTTGTTGAGCTTATTCGTGTTTCAATATCATCTGTGAGTTACTCTTCTATACTAGGAGGAGTTGTGATTCATTGGTTATATGCACATATGGTACGGTTCTATTGGAGCCTTATAGCGAAAATTGAGCGAGATGAGTATTTGGGTATTGCATGATTGATTGCGTATTGGTTACATCCTTTCGAGTTTTGGGTGGCATTGTGTCATTGGCTTCTCCGTGGTTATGGTAATGCACTTTGGGTACTTGATGTCGAATTGTGCGTGGTTATTGATTTTGAGCATGGTGGCTGAGGTATTTCATATGGATCAGTGTTTGGATGGGGTCGTGCATGGCGGCAGAGTTATGTTGAGATATGAACCTTTGTATTAGATTCGTGTGTTATGGTTCTACGGTGTGATGGGTTCTTAGCATTGCATTGGGGTGGCACCCATCGAGCTTGCGGGACGGTTCTCTTGTTTGAGTCATTTTCGTGATTGAGAACATCTGGAATGTTGCTTATTGGTGCACGGATTGCACGGGTTGTGGCTTTACATAGTATTGGTGTGGCATATCAGTAGAGTAACTGGTATTTGATAAGATGAAGTCGCCGGATCTAGGATGGGTACTATCAGATTTGATTGTGGTATATTTGGAAGGATAATATCGAAAGTCGGCTTAGAAATTGCTATGGTTCTTGTCGAAGGAGAGGGAGCTCCACGACTGGTGCATCTGATGAACGGTTATGAGTTTCTGCATTTTTATTTCATCATCGGTAGTGTACGAAGGTTTTAGAATGAGGTTTTCTTAGATATGAGATTTATTACCGGGATTGGGTTGTTCTGAGCAGTTACTGTGATCAGAGATTTTTTGCTATGTTTTATTTGAGTTTTGAGTATTTGAGTTATGGTTACGGCTTTTGTTACAACTTGTTCAGACATATGCAGCGTGTAGGTTGCGAGATTCAGATCTTATAATAAATTTTCGATGTTGGAAAATTGGATTCTAAGGCTTGTGGGCTAGGTTGAATTGCGAAATTTCAGTTATGTTATGTTATCTGACCTATATGGGATATGGTGACATGAGATCACCCCCAGGTATGTGCATGGTAAGGTTATATGGCGGTTTGATGGCTTTGAGAATAACTCTGGACACGTTCGAGGATGAACATATGTTTAAGTGGGGGAGGATGTAACGACCCGACCGGTCGTTTTGAGCATTTGCACTTAGCTCGGTAGTTTACGCGCTGAGTAGCTCTGTATGATGTATTTTGATTTGTGTGAATCGGCGGTTTTGGTTTTCAGGTTATTCGGGGACTGATTTGGAAGAATAATTCTCAACTAGGGAGCTTTAAATTTGAAAGAGTTGACCAACTTTGACTTTTTAGCATTTGACCTCGGATTGAAATTTTGATGGTTCCGGTAGGTCCGTTGGGTGATTTTGGACTTAGGAGCACGTCCGGATTGTGATTTGGAGGTCCGTGGTTGAATTTGGCTTAAAATGGCGAAAGTTGAAATTTTGGAAAGTTTGACCGGGAATGGACTTTTTTGATATCGGGGTCAGATTCCGATTCCAGAAGTTGGAGCAGGTCCGTAATGTCGAATGGGACCTGTATGCAAAATTGGAGGTAAATGGGACGTGATTTGATAGGTTTCGGTATCGGTTACGGAAGTTTGAAGTTTCAAAGTTCATTGATTTCGAGTTGAGGTGTGATTCGTCGTTTCAATGTTGTTATGTGTGTTTTGAGGCCATGAGTAGGTCCATGTTATGTTATGGGAATTGTTGATATATTCGGACGGGGTCCCGAGTGGCTCGGGTGAGTTTCAGATAGGGCTGTCTAACGGGACGGGCCGTCCCGTCCCGTCTCGGTTCCGTCTCGCGTTCCGTCCCGTTCCACTTAATTCTTAACGGGATGGGCCCATGTTAAACGGTACATGGGATGGGACGGGATGACCATTTCGTCCCATTTGTCCCGTCCCGTTTTGTCCTGTCCCATCCCGTCCCGTCCCGCGTGTCCTGCCTGTCCCATCCCGTCCCGTCCCACCTGTCCCATCCTGTCCTGTCCCTTCCTGTCCCGTCCCGTCCCGCCTGTCCCACATCCTATTATTTTTTTGTGCATTATATACAAGAAACTTATAATCCTGCTTTTCAAGATTTTCCTAAGACCACGGTGAGAAATGATGTTTTTAAATTTCAAACCGAATATCTTCAGTATATTCGTTGTGTAATTTTTCACTTAGATTGTAAAGTGTCTATCACATTTGATATAGGTCGTAGTCCTAATGGTTGTGATTATTTAACTGTTACATGTTATTGGGTTGATCATCACTGGAACATGCAAAAACGTATTATTAGTTATAAATTTGTTGATTCAAAACACATTGGAGCATATATTGCAACTATTGTTCTACAAATTGTTGATTTTAATGGACTCATTGATAACGTTTTAACTATCACCTTAGATAATGTTTCTGGTAAGTGCTAACACAACTGCAACAACTAACTTAATAAAATGATTGCAAAATTAATCCAACTTATGCACCGGCCATTAATGAAATAATTGCAAAATTTAAAAAGTATTTTTTTTTCTATTCCCCAAGTTTATTTAATTTCTACTATACTTAATCCATCTTTAAAATTTAGAGGTGCAAATGGACTTGTTCGTAACATTTATGAGAATTTAGCAATTCAAGAAAATGAACAACCATCTCTCGAAGACTGCCAAGCTAACATATATTCTTATGTTAGATCAATAGTTGATAAATATAAATCTATGAAAACAACAGGTGGTGAAACTAGGGAAGAAGAAGAATACAATAAGATACTTAGCACTGGGAGCTATGACAGCATGGAACTCATGGAACATCAATCAACATTGTCAATTCCAGAACAATGTCCGAGGGGAATTATAGATAAATTACAACGAAATTATATAGGAGCTTACAAATATTAGTATGATAATTTGTAATTGGCTACTAAGAGGCCTAGTTCAAACAGAACCCTTCCTAGAAGGTGGCTGCGTAGATTAGGTGCACTTCAAAAGAATTATATTTGTATGTGAGATTTGAAAGTTCTATTAATAAAATAAAAGGCTCTAAGCGTTGAATTTTTTTTATGAATTCTCTTACACTCTTACTTAGTTTCTTAATGGCTTGAAATTATATTAAATAAATTATAACTCTATTATAAATTTATAATTACTAGAATATTTCATTACAAGTCTTTTGTTTTAATATTTTATAATTCTTTACTTAGTTTCCTAATTTTCGTTTAATTTTTAAGTTTATTAAATAAGTCAAAAAACTAGTTGTTGCAAACTTTAAAAACTTAGTCATTGTCAAAAGAATAGTCGTTGCCAAACTCAATGCCTAAATAATTCTTTTTTTTAAAACGGCACTTAAGGCTCGCGAACCCGTCCCGTTCCGTCCTATCCCGTTTGTTAGATGGACGGGATGGGCCTACCATCCGTCCCGTCCCGCTTGTTAGCGGGATGGGATGGGCCTACCGTTTCATCCCGTTTCGTCCCGTCCTGCCACCGTCCCGGCTAAATATCGCCCTGTCCCGTCCCATCCCATTAATTTTGTCCCGTCCCGTTGGATAGCCATAGTTTCGGATAAGGTCCAGATCATTTCATTGCATTTTGGATTTTTGCTAAGATTTCTGGTTCTAGTGTTTCCGCATCTGTGGAAGAGTGGGCGCAGATGCGAGTCCGCAGAAGCGTAGCAGGCTTGGCTGGAGGTCATCGCAGATGCGGAGGAGGAGTCGTACCCGCGAGTGCGCTAAAGCAAAAATTGTTCCGCAGGTGCGGGGTTTCCTGGGCAAAGCTATTTTCGCATAAGTGAAATTTTTACCGCAGAAGTGGTGGTCGTAGATGCAACAAGTTGACCGTAAATGCGGGATCGCTGGGGCAGAAGCTATATTATCGAGGGCTTTGGTTCTTTCTTAATTGCGAGAGTTATGGAGCTCGGATTGAGGCGATTCTTGAGGCAATTTTCACCATATGAATTGGGGTAAGTGTTCTCTACTCGGTTTTGGGTATATTTCATGAATCTACCTTCGTTTTTGGTAACTGGATTGTGAAATTTATAGAGGAAATTGGGGGTTTTGGCCTAAAGTTTCATAATATGAATTTTTTGAGTTTTGAACATCAAATTGGGATCGGATTTGAGTGAAACTAGTATGGTTGGACTCGTAATTGAATGAGTTGTTGCATTTTGCAAATTTTGTCGGGTTTTGAGGTGTGGGCCCGATTTGGGCTTTCGATTCATGATTTGATATTTTTCGATCGGGATTGGTTCCTTTAGCATTGTTTGATGTATTTGAGTTGTTTTTGATTAGTTTCGAGCCGTTCGGAGGTCGAAATGCGCGAGATGGCATTTTTGAGCATCGCTTGTCTTGCTCGGTGTTGGAATTGGCTTGTTCGAGGTAAGTAACGCTTCTAATCTTATTACTGAGGGTATGAAACCTCGTAATACGTGTTATGTGATTGGTATTGAGGTGATGCCCATGCTAGGTGATGGGCGTGTGGGTGTGTACCATGTGAATTGAGATTCTATTGTTCCCATGACACTGTATAGTGGTCCTAATTTTTTGATATCAGTGTTTTCACCATGTGATAAAGTAGTTAATCTCTCAATCATGCTAAATATCATGTTTAGGCATTATGCTTGTAACGACCCGACCAGTCGTTTTGAGAATTAGAGCCCCGATCCCTTAATAACTATTTTCCCCATGTTTATTTCCGCTATTGGAACTTGCCGGAGTGATTGGTTATAAAATTCAGAGAGTTTTTGGACACTTAGTCCCTAGTTGTGAGTTTAAGCCTTAGAGTTTGGACCGTAATCGGAACTGTGTTAAGACAGATCCGAAATGGAACTCTGTCATCTCCGTTTTCTCTGCTGAGTGATTTTAGGGTTAGGAACGCATCCGGAATGTGTTTTGGAGGTCTGTAGTAGATTTAGCCTTGAATTAGCGAAAGTTAGTTTTTCGGCGATTTCGACTGATAGTGGAAATTTTGATATCGAGCTCAGAATGGAATTCCGAAAGTGGGTGTAGGTTCGTAATGTCATTTGTGACATGTGTGTAAAATTTGAGGTCATTCGTACTAGATTTGATGTGGTTCGACGTCATTTGTAGAATTTGGAAAATTCTAAATTCTTAGGCTTGAATCTGTGCTTAATTCATGATTTTGGTGTTATTCGATGTGGTTTGAAGGATCGACTAAGTTTGTATGGTGTTTTAGGATTGGTTGGTATGTTTGGTTTAGGTCCCGGGGGCCTCGGGTGTGTTTCAGATGCTTAACGGAATGAAATTGGACTTAAGAAAAATCATGTGCCTTTGCTGGTTCTGGTGTTTCGCACCTGCGGGAGGGAGGCCGCAGGTGCGAGAGACGCAGGTAAGGAGGGAGTGTGCAGATGCAAAACTAGCGGGGCTGGTGATGGGGCATAGGTGTGCAAGTTTGACCGCACCTACGATCCCGCAGGTGCGGAGCCTAGCTGCTTTGATGAAATGCGCAGATGCGCCATTTGGACCGCAGGTGCGGTATCCGCTGGTGCGAGAAGTGCTCACAGATGCGGCCCAGCCCGGATAAGTGACCTTTGCACCTGCGATGATATTTTTGCAAGTACGGGACCGCAGATGCGTCCCCAGGAGCGCAGGTGCAGAAATCCCCGGTTGAAGAGGCAGATTTGAGGGTTTGAAATTTCATAACACAAAATTCAATTTAGACCTCGGTGGGAGACGATTTCTCGAGATATTTTGAAAGAGAACTATTGGGTAACTAATTCTAACTCTATTTCGATCATAATTCATTAATCTATTGTTGTTTTCCTCATCCAATTTAAGGAATTTGAGGGTAGAAGTTTGGAAATGGGGGAAAAGGTTCCCCAATTGAAAATTTGAGATTTTAATGGAAATTTCACGTCGGATTTAGATGATGTTTGTTCGAGTGAACTCGTGAGTGAATGGGTGTTCATCATTTGTAATTTTTACCCGATTCTGAGACATGGGCTCGGGGAGACTTTTTGGGTGTTTTTTCCTAATTTCACGCTTTAGCTTCGAATTAATTAGTTAAATTAGTTACTTGTAGTTATATTTATATTATGCAATTAATTTGAATAGATTCGGGCCATTTGGAGTCGGATACTCGTGGCAAGAACGTGATATCGAGTTGATTTGAGCAGTTCGAGGTAAGTGGCTTGCCTAACCTTGTGTTGGGGACTTTCCCCTTAGGGTGTTTGATATTAGTTGATGTGTGGGCGCCGTGTACGTGAGGTGACGAGTACGTACACGGGCTATTATTGTAAAAATCCCGTTTTTCCTTTCTAAATCATAAACTGTTTTCCCTTATTAAATTGTACTAATACGTTTAATTGTTTAGCTTAGATTAGAGAAGCATGCTTACGTGTTTTAACTGCCTATTTGACATTCTGTGCGCCATGCTTAGTTAAGTCCCTATTTTCCTTATCTGTGTTCAGTATAAACTGTACAACTCGATGCCATACTTTCCATTTCATCTTGCGTTGCATATTTAAATTGGGAATACGCACGCATTCCGGGAGATCCCCTGTATTGCATATTTATTGTGGGACTACGGACGTATTCCGGGAGATCCCCCTGTATTGCATATTTATTTTGGGACTACTGACGTATTCCGGGAGATCCTCCAGCACTGCATATTTACTTTGGGACTACAAACGTATTCCGGGAGATCCCCCAGCACTGCATATTTACTTTGGGACTGCGGACGTATTCCGGGAGATCCCCCTGTACTATACGGGACGGTATCCCGGGAGATTCCCCATTGTGTTTACCTTGTTCTGAGTCGAGGGCTCCCTTAACTGCTAAATTTTTTAGAATTTCTTTAACTGTGTTACTGTAAATTTTACTTATATCTTTCACTGTTTAATTTATTACATTTACTCCGGTAGGGCCTTGACCTGACCTCACCACTACTCGACCGAGGTTGGGCTTGGCACTTACTGGGTACCATTGTGGTCTACTCATGCCCTTTCCTGCACATGTTTTCGTGTGCAGAACCAGGTGCGAGCTATCAGCCTCGGGGTTAGCGCGTGCTGCTGATTCTAGGAGACTTCAAGGTACTTCTACTTGCGTCCGCAGATCTTCGGAGTCCCCTTCTACTCCCTCGCCTAGAGATGTTCTTTATTATTTTTAGACTTTTATACAGAGCTACATATATTATAGCAGCTTGTGACTTAGTGATATTCCGGGTCTTGGGAAATTATTTTGTATATACCGAGTGGTACTACTTTTGGCTATTCACAATATGCTGTTTATCTTTGAAATATTTTATTTTCTTTACATTTTTCGTAATATTAGGCTTACCTAGTCATAAAGACTAGATGTCATTACGACATCTTACGGTGGGTTAATTTGGGACGTGACAAGTTGGTATCAGAGCACTAGTTTCATAGGAGTCGCGAGTCACAAGCTGGTTTATTAGAGTCTCGCGGATTAGTGGCGAGACGCCCGTACTTATCTTCGGGAGGCTATGTAACTGTTACGAACAATCATATTCCTTTGATTTCCTTGTCATGCGAGTTATTGACATCAAAATTCTAAAACTCTATTCTATTCTTTCTCACAGATGGTGAGGACCCATACCGGGAGGACCGATGATCAGGTACCCGAGCCCCCTGTCAGAGCTGTCAGAGGCCGGGGTTGGGGTTGGGGTAGAGGATGACCACACGGTGCAGCCCGAGCACCTGCGAGAGCAGCGTCAGAGGAGCCCCCAGCAACTCCAGCTAGAGGGCTAGCACCAGAGATCCCTATTGCTACTCCAGCCCTCCAGGAGACTTTAGCTTAGTTCATGAGCATGTTCAACACTCTGGCTCAGGATGGACTATTTCCGATAGCTCCCGCTACATCTCATGCCAGGGGAGGGGAACAGACTCTCGCAGCCCGCACTCCTGAGCAGACGGTCTAGGTTGATCAGGCCCTAGAGTATATTCCTATGCCCCTAGTGGCTCCGGTTCAGCATGAGACCAGGGTAGCTGCTTCTGAGCTAGAGCAGCTCAGTCTTGAGAGGTACAAGAAGTACCACTCACCCACTTTCAGCGGACTAGGTTCAGATGATGCTCTAGGTTTTCTTGAGGAGTGTCATCGTATTCTCCGCACTATGGGAATTGTGGAGATGAGTGGGGTTTCTTTCACCGCTTTCTAGCTGAGAGGAGCGGCATATTAGTGGTGGCGTGCCTATGAGCTGAGTAGTATAGACGAGGCAGCCTCACTCACTTGAGTATGTTCCTCAAAGCCTCAGGGATGCTTGGCGTGCAGAGTTTGAGCAGCTGCGTCAGGATGCTATAACTGTGTCGGAGTATGAAAGTTCATTTTAGTGAGTTAGCTCGCCATGCACCGGCTCTGGTGCTACAGTCAGAGAGAGGGTTCGTCGCTTCATTGAGGGACTCCACCCCAGTATTCGGACCAATATGGCCATGGAGTTGGAGATGGACATCACTTATCAGCAGGCAGTGAGCATTGCCAGGAGAGTGGAGGGCATGTTCGCCAGAGACAAAGAGGAGAGAGAGGCCAAGAGGTCTCGAGAGACTGGTCATTATTCAGGAGCTCGTGCACCAGCAGCATGCTATGGTATGGGTTTTGTGAGTTGCCCTATTCATTCAGCTCTTCCAGCAGCCAGCGGTGTTCCAGCTCCTCCTAGACCTTAGAAGCCCTATTATGCACCACCAATATCTTGTATGCCTCTTACTCGTGGTGCTATTACCGGCCAGTCCAGCAGGCCAGGTCCGAGTCAGTCTCAGCCGCCGCGTCCTCTAAGGAGTTGTTTTGAGTACGGTAACACTCATCACATGGTTAGAGATTGCCCCAAAGCCAGGAGGGTGCACCTTACCAGACTTATCAGCCTCCTCGTGCTCCACCGGGTCCTCCGGCCATTCTTCCAGCCCCAGCTGCCACCCCACCTCGTCATCCAGCTCGAGGTAGAGGTCGGGGAGGTCGAGGTCACCCTAAAGGGGGAGGCCAGGCCAGGTACTATGCCATTCAAGCCCGTCCAGAGGCTGTCGCTTTAGATTCTGTCATCACAGGTATCGTCCCTATTTGTCATAGGGATGCATCAGTATTATTTTACCCAGGCTTTACGTATTCATATGTGTCTTCTTAGTTTGCTCCACATTTGGGGATATCTCGGAATTCTTTGAGTTCCCCTGTTTATGTATCTACTCCCGTGGGAGATTCTCTTATTATGGACCGCGTATATCGGTCGTGTTTGATTACTCTTAGTAGTTTTCAGACCAGAGCCAATTTGTTATTACTCAGTATGGTAGATTTTGATGTTATCTTGGGCATGGACTGGTTGTCGCCCCATTATGCTATTCTTGATTGTCACGCAAAAACTGTGACATTGTCTATGCCAGGTTTACCATGATTAGAGTGGAGAGGTACCTTAGAGTATACTCCCAACAGAGTTATTTCCTTTCTTAAAGCTCAACGAATCGTTGAGAAGGGACGCGTATCTAGCTTATGTGAGAGATGTCAGTATTGATACCCCTATAGTTGAGTCAGTTCCAGTAGTGAGGGACTTCCCTCATGTGTTTCCACCTGATCTTCCGGGTATGCCGCCCGATAGAGATATTAATTTCGGCATTGATTTGTTGCCGGGCACTCAGCCCATATCTATTCCTCCTTACCGTATGGTTTCTCCTGAGTTGAAGGAGTTGAAGGAGCAGTTGTAGGAGTTGCTTGATAAGGGTTTCATCAGGCCCAGTGTATCGCCTTGGGGTGCTCCGGTCTTATTTATGAATAAGAAAGATGGTACTATGCGTATGTGTATTGATTATCGGCAATTGAACAAGGTTACAGTGAAGAACAAGTATCCTTTACCTCGCATCGATGAATTATTTGATCAGTTACAGGGTGTTTTCGAACATTGACTTGCTTTCTGGCTATCATCAGTTAAAGATTCGGGAGCTGGATATTCCGAAGACTACTTTCAGGACCAGATATGGTCACTACGAGTTTCTTGTCATTTCATTTGGGTTGACCAATGCCCCAGCAGCCTTTATGCATTTGATGCACAGTGTGTTCCGGCCTTATCTTGATTCCTTCTTCATTGTGTTTATTGATGACATCCTGGAATATTCCCAGTCTCGGGAAGATCATGAGCAGCACCTGAGGATCGTGCTTCAGACTTTGAGGGATAAGAAGTTGTGTGCAAAAATCTCTAAGTTTGAATTTAGGCTTGATTCAGTGGCATTCTTTGGCCACATAATGTCTTGTGATGGGATCAAGGTAGATTCGAAGAAGGTGGAGAAAGTGCAGAGTTGGCCTGGACTGTCATCAGCTACGAAAATCCTTAGTTTCCTTGGTTTGGCGGGGTATTATTGTCACTTTGTGGAGGGATTTTCATCCATTGCAGCACCTATGACCAAGCTGACCCAGAAGGGTGCTCCGTTCAGGTGGACCGAGGAGTGTGAAGAGAGCTTTCAGAAGCTCAAGACAGCTTTGACTACAGCCCTAGTATTAGTATTGCCTACAGGTTCGGGGTCCTACACTGTCTATTGTGATGCCTCGAGGATTGGACTTGGAGTGGTATTGATGCAGGACGGTAGGGTGATTGCATACGCGTCTAGATAGTTGAAGGTGAATGAGAAGAATTATCTGGTCCATGATCTCAAGTTAGCAGCTATTGTTCACGCCCTGAAGATCTGGCGTCATTATTTGTACGGTGTTCCTTGTGAGATCTACACTGATCACCGGAGTTTGCAGCACTTGTTCAGGCAGATGGACATTAATTTGCATCAGCGGAGTTAGTTGGAGCTACTTAAAGACTATGATATCACTATATTGTACCACCCGGGGAAGGCCAATGTAGTGGCCGACGCCTTGAGTCACCGGGCTGGGAGTTTGGGGAATTTGGCATATCTTTCGACAGTTGAGAGGCCCTTAGCCTTGGATTTTCAGGCCTTAGCCAGCCAGTTCGTGAGATTAGATATTTCAGAGCCTAGACGGGTATTAGCTTGTGTGGTTGCTCGGTCTTCTATTTATGACCGTATCAGGGGACGCCAGTATGATGATCCTCATTTTCTAGTTCTTCAGGACAGGGTTAGGCGAGGTGATGCCAGGGATTTGACTATTGGTGATGACAGTGTGATGAGGATGCAGGGCCGGATCTGTGTGCCCAATGTAGATGGGCTTCACGAGTTGATTTTAGAGGAGGCCCACAACTCGCAATACTCTATTCATCTCGGTGCCGCGAAGATATACTAGGATTTGAGACAGCACTACTGGTGGAGGAGGATGAAGAAGGATATAGTTAGGTTTGTGGCCAAGTGTCTCAACTGTCAGCAGGTCAAATATGAGCACCAGAGGCCGGGTGGGTTACTTCAGAGGTTAAAGATCCCAGAGTGGAAGTGTGAGCGGATCACCATAGACTTTGTAGTTGGACTTCCATGGACTTTGAGAAAGTTCGATGCTATTTGGGTGATCGTGGATCGGCTGACCAAGTCAGCTCATTTTATTCCAGTGTTGACCACTTATTCCTCTGAGAGTTTGGCTGAGATTTATATCAGAGAGATTGTCCGCCTTCATGGTATTCCAGTATCCATCATTTTAGACAGAGGTACACAGTTCACATCACGGTTTTGGAGAGCCGTACAGCAGGAGTTGGATACTAGGGTGGAGCTGAGCATAACCTTTCACCCTTAGACGGACGGGCAGTCCGAGCGCACCATTCAGATTCTTGAGGATATGCTCTGTGCCTATGTGATGGAGTTCGGATGGTCATGGGACCAATACTTTCCACTTGCAAAGTTTGCTTACAACAACAGTTACCAGTCCAACATTCAGATGGCACCGTATGAGGCTTTGTATGGTAGGCGGTGCCGGTCCCCAGTGGGATGGTTTGAGCCGAGAGAGGCCCGATTGTTGGGTACAGATTTGGTCCAGGATGCCCTGGATAAGGTGATGGTGATTCAGGAGATACTTCGCACAACCCAGTCCAGGCAGAAGAGTTATGTGGACCGGAAGGTTCGTAATTTGGCATTTATGGTTGGTGACCAGGTCTTGCTTCGGGTATCGCCTATGAAAGGTGTCATGAGATTCGGGAAGAAGGACAAGCTGAGCCCGAGGTTCATTGGTTCTTTTGAGATATTGCGGCGAGTTGGGGAGGTTGCTTATGAGCATGACTTGCCTCCCATCCTAGCAGGCGTTCACCTGGTATTCCACATGTCTATGCTCCGGAAGTATCACGGTGATCCGACACATGTATTGGATTTCAACTCAGTCCAGTTGGACAAGGATCTATCATATGTTGAGGAGCCAGTAGCCATTTTGGACAGGCTGGTCAGAAAGCTCAGGTCAAAGAATATTGCTTCAGTAAAGGTCTAGTAGAAGGGTCAGTCGGTCGAGGAGGTAACTTGGGAGACCGAGCAGGATATGCGCAGCCAGTACCCTCATCTTTTCACGGTTTAAGGTATGTTTTTATACTCGTTCGAGGATGAATGAATATTTTTAGAGGGGGAGGATGTAACGTCCTGACCTGTCGTTTTGAGAATTAGATCCCCAATCCCTTAATAACTATTTTCCCCATGTTTGCTTCTGCTATTGGGACTTGCCGGAGTGATTGGTGATGGAATTCGGAGAGTTTTGGGACACTTAGTCTCTAGTTGTGAGTTTAAGCCTTAGAGTTTGAACCGTAGTCGGAACTGTGTGAAGACGGATCCGGAATGGAATTCCGTCGACTCAGTTAGCTCCATTGAGTGATTTTGGGGTTAGGAGCGCGTCTGGAATGTGTTTTGAAAGTCTGTAGTAGATTTAGGCATGAATTAACGAAAGTTAGTGTTTCGGCGATTTCGGTCAATAGTGGAAATTTTGATATCGAGCTCGTAATGGAATTCCGAAAGTGGTTGTAGGTTCGTAGTGTCATTTGTGACCTGTGTGTAAAATTTGAGGTCATTCGGACTAGATTTGATGTGGTTCGACGTCGTTTGTAGAATTTGGAAAATTCTAAATTCTTAGGCTTGAATCCGTGCTTAATTCATGATTTTGGTGTTATTCGATATGGTTTGAAGGCTCGACTAAGTTCGTATGGTATTTTAGGATTGGTTGGTATGTTTGGTTGAGGTCCCGGGGGCCTCGGGTGTGTTTTAGATGCTTAATGGTGCCTTTGCTAATTCTGGTGTTTCGCACCTGCGGGAGGGAGGCCGCAGGTACGAGAGCCGCAGATACGGAGGGAGTGCGCAGATGCAGAACTGGTGGGGCTAGTGATGGAGCACAGGTGCGCAAGTTTGACTGCACCTGCGAGCCCGCAGGTGCGAAGCGTGGGCGCAGGTGCGATGCCTGGTTGCTTTGATGAAATGCGCAGATGCGCCGTTTGGACCGCAATTGCGGTATCCGCTGGTGCGAGAAATGCCCGCAGATACGGCCCCAGCCCGGATAAGTGACCTTCGCACATGCGATAAGTTTTTCGCAGGTGCAGGACCGCGGATGTGTCCCCAGGAGCGCAGGTGCGAAAATAGCTGGGTTGAAGAGGCAGATTCGAGGGTTTGAAATTTCATAGCACAAAATTCGATTTAGAGCTCGGTGGGAGACGATTTCTCGAGGGTTTTGAAGGAGAACTATTGGGTAACTAATTCTAACTCTATTTCAATCATAATACATTAATCTACTATTGTTTTCCTCGTCATATTTAAGGAATTTGAGGGTAGAAGTTTGGAAATGGGGGACGAGTATGTACATGGGCTATTATTGCAAAAATTCCGTTTTTCCTTTCTAAATCATAAACTGTTTTCCCTTATTAAATTGCACTAATACGTTTAATTGTTTAGCTTAGATTAGAGAAGCATGATTACGTGTTTTAACTGTCTATTTGACATTCTGTGCGCCATGCGTAGTTAAGTCCCTATTTTCCTTATCTATGTTCAGTATAAACGGTATAACTCGATGTCATTCTTGCCATTTCATCTTGCGTTGCATATTTAAATTGGGACTACGGACGCATTTCGGAAGATCCCCCTGTATTGCATATTTGTTTTGGGACTACAGACGTATTCCGGGAGATCCCCATATATTGAATATTTATTTTGGGACTACGGACGTATTTCAGGAGATCCCCCAGCACTGCATATTTACTTTGGGACTACAGACGTATTCCGGGAGATCCCCATATATTGAATATTTATTTTGGGACTACGGACGTATTTCAGGAGATCCCCCAGCACTGCATATTTACTTTGGGACTACAGACGTATTCCGGGAGATCCCCTAGCACTGCATATTTACTTTCGGACTGCGAACGTATTCCAGGAGATCCCCCTGTACTGCATATTCATTCGGGACTATGGGACGGTATCCCGGGAGATTTCCCATTATGTTTACCTTGTTCTGAGCCGAGAGCTCCCGTAAATGTTAAAATTTTGAGAATTTCTTTAATTGTGTTACCGTAAATTTTACTTATATCTTTCACTGTTTAATTTATTACATTTACTCCAGTAGGGCCTTGACCTGACCTCGTCACTACTCGACTGAGGTTAGGCTTGGCACTTACTGGGTACTATTGTGGTGTACTCATGCCCTTTCCTGCACATGTTTTTGTGTGCAGATCCAGGTGCGAGCTATCAGCCCCGGGGTTAGTGCATGTTGCTGATTCTAGGAGACTTCAAGGTACTTCTGCTTGCGTCCGCAGATCTTTGGAGTCCCCTTCTACTCCCTCGCCTAGAGACTTTCTTTATTATCTTCAGACTTTTGTATAGAGCTACATAGATTATAGCAGCTTGTGACTTAGTGATATTCCG
>AWOL01S0050633.1:147359-181155 GCA_000715115.1 Nicotiana otophora
TCATATCATTGTTGTCGGGCTAGTTTCATGACATTGTAAGCCCGTGAGTGAGAATGGAGAGATTGATGACTGAGTGAGACCGAGAGCCGGAGTGAGAGTGACATATAGGATTGGGCTGCACGCCGCAATATATTATATTGATTATATTTTATATTGATCGGGTTGCACGCCTCAACGAGCCCCTTCGGGATATATATATACTGNGGTTGTGAAAGTTTGAAGTTTCAAAGTTCATTGATTTCGAGTTGAGGTATGATTCGTCGTTTCAATGTTGTTATGTGTGTTTTGAGGCCTCAAGTAGGTCCGTGTTATGTTATGAAACTTGTTGATATATTTGAACGGGGTCCCGAGTGGCTTGGGTGAGTTTCAGACGAGGTTCAGATCATTTCATTGCATTTTGGATTTTTGCTAAGATTTCTGGTTCTCGTGTTTCCGCATCTATGGAAGAGTGAGCGCAGATGCGAATCCGCAGATGCGGACAATTGGCCGCAGAAGCGTAGCATGCTTGGCTGGAGGTCATCGCAGATGCGGAGCAGGACTCGCACCTGCGGGTGCGCAGAAGCAAAAATTGTTCCGCAGGTGCGGGGTTTGCTCGGCAAGGTTATTTTCGCAGAAGCGAAGTTTTTACCGCAGAAGCGGTGGTCGCAGATGCGACGAGTTATCCGCAAATGCGAAATCACTAGGGTAGAAGCTATATTATCGAGGGCTTTGGTTCTTTCTTCATTTTGGGAGCCATGGAGCTCGGATTGAGGCAAATTTTGAGGCAATTTTCACCATATCAATTGGGGTAAGTGTTCTATACTCGATTTTGGGTATATTTCATGAATCTACCTTCGTTTTTGGTAATTGGATTGTAAATTTTATAAAGAAAATTGGGGGTTTTGGCCTAAAGTTTTATAATATAAATTTTTGAGTTTTGAACATCGAATATGGGTCGGATTTGAGTGAAACTAGTATGGTTGGACTCATAATTGATTGGGTTGTTGAATTTCGTAAATTTTGTCGCGTTCCGAGGTGTAGGCCCAGTTTGGCCTTTTGGCTGATTTGGGATTTTTATTCAAGATTTGATATTTTTCAATCGGGATTGGTTCCTTTAGCATTGTTTGATGTATTTTAGTTATTTTTGATTAGTTTCGAGGCTTTCGGAGGTCGAAACGCGCGAGATGGCATTTTGGAGCATCGCTTGGCTTGCTCGGTGTTGGAATTGGCTTGTTCAAGGTAAGTAACTCTTATAATCTTAGTGGTGAGGGTATGAAACCCCGTAATACAATGCCGATACTGTTTGGACCCACAGTGGCCGTTTTTTGCTGTCATCTCACTGATTTCATTGATATTTCATACTCAGTCATATCCAGGCATTCATACCATATCTAAGTCATAGATATTATTTATTGATGCATCGTATCATTGTTGTCGGGCTAGTTTCATGACATTGTGAGCCCGTGAGTGAGACTAGAGAGATTGATGACTGAGTAAGGTCGAGGGCCTGAGTGAGAGTGACATTTAGGGATCGGGCTGCATGTCGCAACATATTATATTGATTATATTTTATATGGATCGGGTTACACGCCGCAACAAGCCTTGGGGATATATATATATATTGGATCAGGTTGCACGTCGCAACAATATTGGATCGGGTCGCACGCCACAACAATATTGGATCGGGTTGCATGCCACAACAATATTAGATCGGGCTGCACAGTGCAGCAATATAGCGCTTGGGCTAAAGGAGCCTATCCGGAGTTTGCATACCCCCAGTGAGCGCAATCGACTATATATATGTCGATCGAGTTGCACGCCGCAACGGGCCTTATGGTCATATATTGATCGGGCTGCACACCGCAACAGGTATTGTACAACGTTGAGTGGTTGAGTGTGCTGAGCATTGAGCGTAGTGATAGAGAATGTGAGGCAATGGGATTGAGTACTCTGAGAGTGTGAGTACATGAGCTCATCATTGAGATGCATTGCATTTGACATGCATACTTGAGATACATGCATAGAGATGAATTTCCTTCTGCTACCCGATTTTGGGGATATTTATGATTTTACCTGTATCTTGACATGTATGCATAGAGAAGTATTTCATGCTATCTGAAAATGAAACATCTTACTATTTGTTGAAAGGAGTTTTGGGAAAAACCATAGTTTTCAAACTTACTCGTACTTTGGTTTTTTTTTCGGTAAAAGATTTGTGTTTTCACTGAGATACTTGAAAATAAATGCCTATTATTTTTTTTAACTGTGAACGAACTGAGTCTTTTATTTCTGAGATACTCTTTTGTTATTGCACTATGCTGTTATGAACTGTGGTGGAATATTGATGTTCTACCCGACCTTTTTGTTAGCTCGTCACTATTTTCAATCTAAGGTTAGGTTTGTTACTTATTGTGTACGTGGGGTCGTTTGTACTCATACTACACTTCTGCATCTTGTGTGCAGATGTTGGCTGCTGATGTTGTTGTGTTCGATGGGAGCTGGATTGAAGATGTACCTGCGTCTTGGCTGTAGCTGCCCTTATTCGTGGTAGCTGTAGATTTGTAAAACTATGTTTATGTACTATTCAAACAGACTATGTATTTATTTCATTTTCGCTTTGTAAACTCTATTCTTAGAAGCTCATGATTTATACTACTAGTTCTTGGGGAATGTATCAGATTCAAATAATTTCTTTACTTAATTGCTTTATTGATTGTTATTGCAATTGGTTAGTGGTTAACTCGCTTACCTAGCGGGTTGGGGTAGGTGCCATTATGACTAGTTGGATTTTGGGTCGTGACAAGGTGTTATCAGAGCTCTAGGTTCATAGGTTCTATAATTCATGAGCAAGTGTCTAGTAGAGTCTTGCGGATCGGTATGATGACGTCCATACCTATCTTCGAAAGGCTACAGGACATTTAGGATATACTTCCCATCCTTATTTCCTTATCGTGCGGTATTGATTCATCTTGAAGCGTAACTCTTTGAATTCTTTTGATGTATTCGAATGCGCATGTGAGCGCTCGGTATCGGCTGTGCACCGGTGGCTTATGATTCCATGGTTGAGGTGCAATATGTGATTTTGGCATGCTGATGATGGGCCAGTCTGGAGGACTTTAGACCGGGTTTTGATCGTAGCTTGAGAATGGAGATTTCAATTATGTGAGCACGTGCTTTTGGGACTTATAGGTCCGCTGGTGTCCCTATTAGTGGAATTTGTGATTGGATGACTATGTGGTGAGTATGATATAACAGTGAGATGTATTCAGATTGTTCGAATATGATGAGAAGCGTTTACTTGAGATGTAGCAAGGACTATAGGGTGTCTGATTTCTGTCTTGATTTGGCGTATGGTCTTGAGTTATGGGTGTGTTGAGGGATCTCTCATGTTGTTTAGTTATGGAGTGAAGTAGATTCTCAAGTCCTGTTGATGAGTTTACAATCGTGAAGATTAAGTGATTACGTAGTAGTCGTGATTGTGGATGGGTGTAGAGAGATCTCAGTTTGAGGCTAAGCAGGTGGGTTATCTCCTGCGAGGTGTCCTGAGGTTGTGTGATCCCTATGGTGTTTTGTTGAGAGTTCTCTTTTACCAATGAATAATATATGTTGCAATTTAAGTTGGATCACCTGTGGAAGTTGCCCTAACTATCACGAGGATGAATGCGAGATTTGTAGATGACTTGAGGTACTAGATGGTTTGTGTTGCATAAGCGAATGAAGTATTTAATTAAATCTCACTGCGGTATTATGGCAGTAATAGAGTATGGGCATTGTTAGTTATTGTGTGTTTTGATCTATGGCTTTGAGCCAAGTGGGGGAGTCTTCTATCGACGAGTTGATTGCACGATTCTGTGTTGTATTGGTTTCGGTTCGGGGTATACTGGTGAATCAGTTATGACTTGCAGAGGTCGAGATCGAGGATGACTCAGGTAAAAGAAATTCGGGATACATATTGTATTACACTCTATGGGTATATGGGAATCTTAAAATAATTGAGTGGTTATTCGTGAAGGGTATACTGTATATGGAGTAGGAATCTGCTCAGCTGCTTAGGAGTGTGGGCTACTCCCTTGGGTGTTGGTGTGCTAATACGGCACAGGTCGTTCGGTCCGTTTGGTCTGTTCAATAGAAATTTTAGTAGAGTGGATGACTCTCGAGAATGGTTCTAATGGATTCAATAATTATATGTAGAAATTGAGAATTTCGGATTGGTATATGGCTAAGATCTGATATTTGCATGGGATGGTGTCGAGACTTGTGGAATATTTATATCATTGTGGATTACGCATTTCAGCATCAAGAAGGTGAAGGAAACATATTTAGGTTCACATAAGGTCTCTTTAGAGTGGGTATCTCGGTTGTGGTGCTTTAGGGTGCTTACGAGGGAAGTCATCGGCTTATGGGCCTTAGGGCATGGTGGTCTTATACTAGGGCCTCTTGTATGGTGAACTTTAGTTAAGGATCGTGGTGCTCCAGCAAGGAGAAGTATCAACTTGAAGGCAATTTGGAAGGGACTTGGAGAAATAGGACAGTGTGGGTAGTAGGTTGGGTTAGCACAATAATAGGTATGATCGGTTCTTTGGGTACTTATGATATGGCTAGACTCTACAGGTGTTTTGTGGCAATGCTCTTGGGTTTTGGCAACCTGCGTGGATGGGTTGAGTTAGAAAGATTCGGTTCAGATAGATTGGTTATGTACAAATGGACTTCGAAGAGTTCTCAATGGCTTTTACCACGGTTCGAGGGGTATATTACCTACTGGCATGAGGAGCATGTGGTGTATAGTGATTTTCTCCGGGATGAGATTAAACGGAAGATTCCTGGCTAATTGAGTATGTAGTTTGCTCGTGACTCAGAGTTGATTATGAGATTCTCGTACTTTTCATTTGATGGCATAATAGGGATGGTGTGTTGTGTAGGATTGAGATTTTCATGTGCAAGGTCACTATTCGGTTTTGAAAGGAAGATCCTGAATTCTAGGGCATCATAGACGATTTCAGATGACTAGGTGAATGATATTACTTTTTGGTATTGCTTGAGGAAAGTGTACATTTCAGTAGGCGCACCGTGTTTTGATTTATGGATACTTCATTGGTATTGAGGCACTCTCCTGGTTGATCGACTACTGATATTCAAATTTTGCTATGTGGCACGAAAGAATTTTAGAAGTATTTTTCATGGGATGACCGTGTATGAGAGATGTGTTAGACATTTTGGCGGTGGAGTTGGGATCGGATATGGTGATTCGTGTGTTTTATAGATTTGGAGGCTGGGAGTTCTCAGGAGCAGATTGTTTCAAGTTTGTGGACTGTGAGGTTGTGGTCGAAGCTAGCCAGATGATAGTATGTGTTATGATTCAGTCAATTGTAGGCTTTCATAGGTTTATTTATCTATTTGTGGGTGCCCGAAGTTATTTTGGCTCCATTAGTAGGCCCAATTAGGGTGTGTATTCTACATCGAGTCGGATTGGTTGACTCCATATTGCTATTGTTGAGGGATGTGCAATTCGGTTGTTGTTGAGCTTATTCGTGTTTTGATATCATCTGTGAGTTACTCTTCTATACTAGGAGGAGTTGTGATTCATTGGTTATATGCACATATGGTACGGTTCTATTGGAGCCTTATAGCGAAAATTGAGCGAGATGAGTATTTGGGTATTGCATGATTGATTGTGTATTGGTTACATCCTTTCGAGTTTTGGGTGGCATTGTGTCATTGGCTTCTCCGTGGTTATGTTAATGCACTTTGGGTACTTGATGTCGAATTGTGCGTGGTTATTGATTTTGAGCATGGTGGCTGAGGTATTTCATATGGATCAGTGTTTGGATGGGGTCGTGCATGGCGGCAGAGTTATGTTGAGATATGAACCTTTGTATTAGATTCGTGTGTTATGGTTCTACGGTGTGATGGGTTCTTAGCATTGCATTGGGGTGGCACCCATCGAGCTTGCGGGACGGTTCTCTTGTTTGAGTCATTTTCGTGATTGAGAACATCTGGAATGTTGCTTATTGGTGCACGGATTGCACGGGTTGTGGCTTTAGATAGTATTGGTGTGGCATGTCAGTAGAGTAACTGGTATTTGATAAGATGAAGTCGTCGGATCTAGGATGGGTACTATCAGATTTGATTGTGGTATATTTGGAAGGATAATATCGAAAGTCGGCATAGAAATTGCTATGGTTCTTGTCGAAGGAGAGGGAGCTCCACGACTGGTGGATCTGATGAACGGTTATGAGTTTCTGCATTTTTATTTCATCATCAGTAGTGTACGAAGGTTGTAGAATGAGGTTTTGTTAGATATGAGGTTTATTACCGGGATTGGGTTGTTCTGAGCAGTTACTGTGATCAGAGGTTTTTTGCAATGTTGTATTTGAGTTTTGAGTATCTGATTTATGGTTACGGCTTTTGGTATAACTTGTTTAGACTTATGCAGTGTGTAGGTTGCGAGATTCAGATCTTATAAGAAATTCTGAATGTTGGAAAATTGGATTCTAAGGCTTGTGGGCTAGGTTGAATTGAGAAATTTCAGTTATGTTATGTTATCATACCTATATTCGATAGGGTGACGTGAGATCACCCCCAGGTATGTGCATGGTAAGGTTATATGGCGGTTTGATGGCTTTGAGAACAACTCTGGACACGTTCGAGGATGAACATATATTTAAGTGGGGGAGGATGTAACGACTCGACCGGTCGTTTTGAGCATTTGCACTTAGCTCGGTAGTTTACGGGCATGAGTAGCTCCGTATGATGTATTTTGATTTGTGTGAATCGACAGTTTTGGTTTTCAGGTTATTTGGGGACTGATTTGGAAGAATAATTCGCAACTAAGGAGCTTTAAATTTAAAAGAGTTGACCAAGTTTGACTTTTTAGCATTTGACCTCGGATTGGAATTTTGATGATTCCGGTAGGTCCGTTGGGTGATTTTGGATTTAGAAGCGCATCTGAATTGTGATTTGGAGGTCCGTGGTTGAATTTGGCTCAAAATGGCGAAAGTTGAAATTTTGGAAAGTTTGACCGGGAGTGGACTTTTTTGATATCGGGGTCGGATTCCGATTCCAATTTCGGAAGTTGGAGCAGGTCCGTAATGTCGAATGTGACATGTGTGGAAAATTTGAGGTCAATCGGACGTGATTTGATAGGTTTCGGCATCGGTTGTGGATGTTTGATGTTTCAAAGTTCATTGATTTTGGGTTGAGGTGTGATTCGTCGTTTCAATGTTGTTATCTGTGTTTTGAGGCCTCGAGTAGGTCCGTGTTATGTTATGGGACTTGTTGATATATTCGGGCAGGGTCCCGAGTGGCTCGAGTGAGTTTCGGATAAGGCTGTCTAACGGGACGGGCCGTCCCGTCCCGTTTGGGTCCCGTCCTGCGTCCCATCCCGTCCCGTCCCGTCCCACTTAATTCTAAACGGGATGGGCCCATGTTAAACGGTACACTGGATGGGACGGGATGACCATTTCGTCCCATTTGTCCCGTCCCGCGTATCCCGCCTGTCCCGTCCTGTCCCATCCCGCGTCCTATTTCTTTTTTGTGCATTATATACAAGAAACTTATAATCCTGCTTTTCAAGGTTTTCCTAAGACCACGGTTAGAAATGATGTTTTTAAATTTCAAACCGAATATCTTCAGTATATTCGTTGTGTATTGTTTTCACTTAGATTGTAAAGTGTCTATCACATTAAATATAGGTCGTAGTCCTAATGATTGTGATTATTTAACTGTTACATGTTATTGGGTTGATCATCACTGGAACATGCAAAAACGTATTATTGGTTATAAATTTGTTGATTCAAAACACATTGGAGCATATATTGCAACTACTGTTCTACAAATTGTTGATTTTTATGGATTCATTTATAAAGTTTTAACTATCACCTTAGATAATGCTTCTGCAAAGTGCTAATACAAATGTAGCAACTAGCTTAATGAAATGATTACAAAATTAATCCAACTTATGCACCGGCCATTAATGAAATGATTGCAAAATTTAAAAAGTATTTTTTNCAACTATCACCTTAGATAATGTTTCTGCTAAGTGCTAACACAACTGTAGCAACTAACTTAATGAAATGATTGCAAAATTAATCCAACTTATGCACCGGTCATTAATAAAATGATTGCAAAATTTAAAAAGTATTTTTTTCCTATTCCCTAAGTTTATTTAATTTCTACTATACTTAACCCATCTTTAAAATTATGAGGTGCAAATGGACTTGTTCGTAAAATTTATGAGAATTTAGAAATTCAAGAAAATGAACAACCATCTCTCGAAGACTGTCAGGCTAACATATATTCTTATGTTAGATCAATATTTGATAAATATAAATCTATAAAAATAACAGGTGGTGAAACTAGGGAAGAAGAAGAATACAATGAGATACTTAGCACTGGGAGCTATGGCGACATGGAACTCATGGAACATCAATCAACATTGCCAATAATAATGTCCGAGAGAAATTATAGATAAGTTACAACGAAGTTATATAGGAGCTTACAAATATTAGTATGATAATTTGTAATTGGCTACTAAGAGGCCTAGTTCAAATAGAACCCTTCCTAGAAGGTGGCTGCGTGGATTATGTGCTCTTCAAAAGAATTATATTTGTATGTGAGATTGGAAAGTTCTATTAATAAAATAAAAGGCTCTAAGCGTTGAATTATTTTTATGAATTGTCTTACACTCTTACTTAGTTACTTAGTGGCTTAAAATTATATTGAATATATTATAACTCTATTATAAATTTATAATTACTAGAATATTTCATTACAAGTCTTTTGTTTTAATATTTTATAATTCTTTACTTTGTTTCCTAATTTCCGTTTAATTTTTAAGTTTATTAAATAAGTAAAAAAACTAGTTGTTGCAAACTTTGAAAACTTAGTCATTGTCAAAAGAATAGTCGTTGCCAAACTCAATGCTTAAATAATTTTTGTTTTTAAAAATGGCACTTAAGGCCCGCGAACCCGTCCCGTTCCGTCCCATCCCGTTTGTTAGCGGGATGGGATGGGCCTACCATCCGTCTCGTCCCATTTGTTAGCGGGATGGGATGGGCCTACCATTTCGGCCTGTTTGTTTCGTCCCGTTTCATCCCGTCCCGCCACCGTCCCGGCTAAATGTCACCCTGTCCCGCCCCGTCCCGCCCCGTCCTGTCCCATTAATTTTGTCTCATCACGTCCCGTTGGACAGCCATAGTTTCGGACGAGGTTCATATCATTTCATCGCATTTTGGATTTTTGCTAAATTTTTGGTTCTGGTGTTTCCGCATCTGCGGAAGAGTGGGCGCAGATACGAGTCCGCAGAAGCATAGCAGGCTTGGCTAGAGGTCATCGCAGATGCGGAGGAGGAGTGGCACCTGCGAGTGCGCAGAAGCGGAAATTGTTCCGCAGGTGCGGGGTTTCCTGGGCAAGGCTATTTTCGCAGAAGTGAAATTTTTACCGCAAAAGCGGTGGTTGCAGATGCAATGAGTTGTCCGCAATTGCGGAATCACTGGGGCAGAAGCTATATTATCGAGGGCTTTGGTTCTTTCTTCATTTTGGGAGCTATGGAGCTCAGATTGAGGCGATATTTGAGGCAATTTTTACCATATGAATTGGGGTAAGTGTTCTATACTCGGTTTTAGGTATATTTCATGAATCTACCTTTGTTTTTGGTAACTGGATTGTGAAATTTATAAAGGAAATTTGGGGTTTTGGTCTAAAGTTTCATAATATGAATTTTTAAGTTTTGAACATCGAATTGGGGTCGGATTTGAGTGAAACTAGTATGGTTGGACTCGTAATTGAATGAATTATTAAATTTCGTAAATTTTGTCAGGTTCCGAGGTGCGGGCCCGGTTTGGGCTTTTGATTCATGATTTGATACTTTTCGATCGAGATTGGTTCCTTTAGCATTGTTTGATGTATTTAAGCTGTTTTTGATTAGTTTTGAGCCGTTCGGAGGTCGGAACGTGCGAGATGGCATTTTTGAGCATCGCTTGGCTTGCTCGATATTGAAATTGGCTTGTTCGAGGTAAGTAACGCTTCTAATCTTATTGCTGAGGGTGTGAAACCTCGTAATACGTGTTATGTGATTGGTATTGAGGTGATGCACATGCTAGGTGACGGGCGTGTGGGTATGCACCATGTGAATTGAGATTCTGTTGTTCCCATGACACTGTATAGTAGTCCTAATTTTTTGATATCAGTGTTTTCACCATGTGATAAAGTAGTTAGTCTCTCAATCATGCTAAATATCATGTTTAGGCATTATGCCTGTAATGCCCCGACCGGTCGTTTTGAGAATTAGAGCCCCGATCCCCTAATAACTATTTTCCCCACTTTTGTTTCCGATATTGGTAATTGCCGGAGTGATTGGCTATGGAATTCAGAGAGTTTTGGGACACTTAATCCCTAGTTGTGAGTTTAAGCCTTAGAGTTTGGACCGTAGAAGGAACCGTTTGAAGACGGATCTGGAATAGAACTTTGTCAACTCCGTTAGCTCTGTTAAATGATTTTGGGGTTAGGAGCGCGTCCGGAATATGTTTTGGAGGTCTGTAGTAGATTTAAGCTTGGATTAGCGAAAGTTAGTTTTTCGGCAATTTCGGCCGATAGTGGAAATTTTGATATCGAGCTCGGAATGGAATTCCGAAAGTGGTTGTAGGTTCGTAGTGTCATTTGTGACATGTGTGTAAAATTTGAGGTTATTCGGACTAGATTTGTTGTGGTTCGGCGTCATTTGTAGAATCTGAAAAATTCTAAATTCTTAGGCTTGAATCCGTGCTTAATTCATGATTTTGGTGTTATTCGATGTGGTTTGAAGGCTCGACTAAGTTCGTATGGTATTTTAGGATTGGTTGGTATGTTTGGTTGAGGTCCCGAGGGCCTCGGGTGTGTTTCATATTCTTAACGGAATGAAATTGGAGTTAGGAAAAATCTGGTGCCTTTGCTGGTTCTGGTGTTTCGCACCTGCGGGAGGGAGGCCGCAGGTGCGAGAGCCGCAGGTGCGGAGGGAGTGTATAGATGCAAAACTGGTAGGGATGGTGATGGAGCATAGGTGCACAAGTTTGACCGCACCTGCGAGCCCGCAGGTGCGAAGCGTGGGCGCAGGTGCGGAGCCTGGCTGCTTTGATGAAATGCGCAGATATGCCGTTTGGACCGCAGATGCGGCCCCAGCCCGGATAAGTGACCTTCGCACCTGCGATGATATTTCCGCAGGAGCGGGACCGCGGATGCGTCCCCAGGAGTGGAGGTGCAGAAATCCCCGGGTTGAAGAGGTAGATTCGAGGGTTTGAAATTTCATAACACAAAATTCGATTTAGAGCTTGGTGGGAGACGATTTCTCGAGGGAATTTGAAGGAGAACTATTGGGTAACTAATTCTAACTCTATTTCGATCATAATACATTAATCTATTGTTATTGTCCTCGTCCAATTTAAGGATTTTGAGGGTTGAAGTTTGGAAATGGGGGAAAAGGTTCCCCAATTGAAAATCTAAGATTTTAATGGGAATTTCACGTCGGATTTAGATAATTTTTGTTCGAGTGAACTCGTGAGTGAATGGGTATTCATCATTTATAAGTTTTACCCGATTCCGAGACATGGGTCCGGGGAGACGTGTTGGACGTTTTTCCTAATTTCACGCTTTAGCTTCGAATTAATTAGTTGAATTAGTTAATTGTAGTTATATTTATATTATGAAATTAATTTGAATAGATTCGGGCCATTTGGAGTCGTATACTTGTGGCAAGAATGTGATATCGAGTTGATTTGAGTGGTTCGAGGTAAGTGGCTTGCCTAACCTTGTGTTGGGGACTTTCCCCTTAGGGTGTTTTATATTAATTGATGTGTGGGCGCCGTGTACGTGAGGTGATGAGTACGTACACGGGCTATTATTGCAAAAATCCCGTTTTTCCTTTCTAAATCATAAACTGTTTTCCCTTATTAAATTGTACTAATACGTTTAATTATTTAGCTTAGATTAGAGAAGCATGCTTACGTGTTTTAACTGCCTATTTGACATTCTATGCGCCATGCTTAGTTAAGTACCTATTTTCCTTATCTGTGTTCAGTATAAACTATATAACTCGATGTCATACCTATCATTTCATCTTGCGTTGCATATTTAAATTGGGAATACGCACGCATTCCGGGAGATCCCTATATATTGCATATTTGTTTTAGGACTACGGACGTATTCCGGGAGATCCCCCTGTATTGCATATTTATTTTGGGACTACAGACATATTCCGGGAGATCCCCCAGCACTGCATATTTACTTTGGGACTACGGACGTATTCCGGGAGATCCCCCAGCACTGCATATTTACTTTGGTACTGCGGACGTATTTAGGGAGATCTCCTTGTACTGCATATTCATTCGGGACTACGGGACGGTATCCCGGGAGATTCCCCATTGTGTTTACCTTGTTCTGAGCCGAGGGCTCCCTTAACTGTTAAATTTTCGAGAATTTCTTTAACTGTGTTACCGTAAATTTTACTTATATCTTTCACTGTTTAATTTATTACATTTACTCCTGTAGGGCCTTGACCTGACCTCATCACTACTCGACCGAGGTTAGGCTTGGCACTTACTGGGTACCATTGTGGTGCACTCATGCCCTTTCCTGCACATGTTTTCGTGTGCAGATCCATGTGCGAGCTATCAGCCTCGGGGTTAGTGTGTGCTGCTGATTCTAGGAGACTTCAAGGTACTTCTACTTCCGTCCGCAGATCTTCGGAGTCCCCTTCTACTCCCTCGCCTAGAGACTTTCTTTATTATCTTTAGACCTTTGTATAGAGCTACATAGATTATAGCAGCTTGTGACTTAGTGATATTTCGGGTCTTGAGAAATTATTTTGTATATGCCGAGTGGTACTACTTTTGGCTATTCACAATATGCTGTTTATCTTTAAAATGTTGTGTTTTCTTTACATTTTTAGTAATATTAGGCTTACCTAGTCGTAAAGACTAGGTGCCATTATGACACTTTACAGAGGGTTAATTTGGGACGTGACAAGTTGGTGTCAGAGCACTAGGTTCATAGGAGTCACGAGTCATAAGCCGGTTTATTAGAGTCTCATGGATCAGTGCGGAGACGTCTGTACTTATCTTCGAGAGGCTATGTAACTGTTAAGAACAATCATATTCCTTTGATTTCCTTGTCGTGCGAGTTATTGACATCAAAATTCTAAAACTCTATTCTATTCTTTCTCACAGATGATGAGGATCCGTACCGGGAGGACCAACGATCAGGCACCCGAAACCCCTGTCAGAGCCGTCAGAGGCCGGGGTCGGGGTAGAGGACGACACACTGTGCATCCTGAGCACCTACGAGAGCTGCGTCAGAGGAGCCCCCAGCAGCTCCAGCTAGAGGGCCGGCACCAGAGATCCATATTGCTACTCCAGCCCTCCAGGAGACTTTAGCTCAGTTCATGAGCATGTTCAGCACTCTGGCTCAGGCTGGACTATTTCCAATAGCTCCCGCTACATCTCATGCCGGGGGAGGAGCACAGACTTTCGCAGACCGCACTCCTGAGCAGAGGGTCCAGGTTGATCAGGCCCTAGAGTATATTCCTATGCCTCTAGTGGCTCCGGTTCAGCATGAGACCAGGGTAGCTGTTTCTGAGGCAGAGCAGCTCAGATTTGAGAGGTACAAGAAGTACCACCCACCCACTTTCAGCTGACTAGCTTCAGATGATGCTCTAGGTTTTCTTGAGGAGTGTCATCGTATTCTCCGCAATATGGGCATTGTGGAGATGAGTGGGGTTTCTTTCACCGCTTTCCAGCTGAGGGGAGTGGCATATCAGTGGTGGCATGACTATGAGCTGAGTAGTCCAGACGAGGCAGTCTCACTCACTTGGACTCAGTTTTCAGAGATGTTCTTGCGTGAGTATGTTCCTCAGAGCCTGAGGGATGCTTGGCACACAGAGTTTAAGTAGCTACGTCAGGGTGCTATGACTGTGTCGTAGTATGCAGTCCGTTTCAGTGAGTTTGCTCGTCATGCACCGACTCTGGTTGCTACAGTCAGAGAGAGGGTTCGTCGCTTCATTGAGGGTATCCACCCCAGTATTCGGACCAGTATGGCCAGGGAGTTGGAGATGAACATCACTTATCAGCAGGCAGTGAGCATTGCAAGGAGAGTGGAGGGCATGTTTGTCCGAGACAGCGAGGATAGAGAGGCCAAGAGGTCTCGGGAGACTGGTCATTATTCAGGAGCTCGTGCACCAGCAGCACGCTATGGTAGGGGTTTTGTGAGTCGCCCTGTTCATTCAGCTCTTCCAGCAGCCAGCGGTGTTCCAGCTCCTCCTAGACCTCAGGAGCCCTATTATGCACCACCAATATCCAGTATGCCTCCTATTCGAGGTGCTATTACCAGCTAGTCCAGCATGCCAGATCCGAGTCAGTCTCAGCCGCCACGTCCTCTGAGAGGTTATTAGAAATTGCCCCAGAGCCAGGAGGGGTGCACCTTAACAGACTTATCAGCCTCCACATGCTCCACGGGGTCCTCCGACCATTCTTCCAGCCCCAGCTGCCACCCCACCTCCTCATCCATCTCGAGGTGGAGGTCGGGGAGGTTGAGGTCGCCCTAGAAAGGGAGGCCAGGCCAGGTACAATGCCCTTCCAGCCCGTTCAGAGGTCGTCGCTTCAGATTCAGTCATCACAGGTATCGTCCCTATATTTCATAGGGATGCATCGGTATTATTTGAACCAGGCTCTACGTATTCATATGTGTCTTCTTAGTTTGCTCCACCTTTAGGGATATCTAGGGATTCTTTGAGTTTCCCTGTTTATGTATATACTCCCGTGGGAGATTCTCTCATTGTGGACCGCGTATATTGGTCGTGTTTGATTATTCTTAGTGGTTTTGAGACCAGAGCCGCTTTGTTATTACTCAGTATGGTAGATTTTGATGTTATCTTGGGCATGGACTGGTTGTCGCCCCATTATTCTATTCTTGATTGTCTCGCAAAAACCGTGACGCTGGCTATGCCAGGGTTACCACGATTAAAGTGGAGAGGTACCTTAGAGTATACTCCCAGCAGAGTTATTTCCTTTCTTAAAGCTCAACGAATGGTTGGGAAGGTACGCGTATCTAGCTTATGTGAGATATGTAAGTATTGATACCCCTACAGTTGAGTCAGTTCCAGTAGTAAGGGACTTCCCTGATGTGTTTCCAGATGATCTTCCAAGTATGCCTCCTGATAGAGATATTGATTTCGGCATTAATTTATTGTCGGGCACTCAACCCATATCTATTCCTCCTTACCGTATGGCTCCTCCTGAGTTGAAGGAGTTGAAGGAGTTGAAGGAGCAGTTGCAGGAGTTGCTTGATAAGGGTTTCATCAGGCCCAGTTTATCACTTTGGGGTGCTCCGGTCTTATTTGTGAAGAAGAAGGATGGTTCTATGCGTATGTGTATTGATTATCGGTAGTTGAACAAGGTTATAGTGAAGAACATGTATCCTTTACCTCACATCGATGAATTATTTGATCAATTACAGGGTACGAGGGTGTTTTCCAAGATTGACTTGCCTTCTGGCTATCATTAGTTGAAGATTCGGGAGCCGGATATCCCGAAGACTACTTTCAGGACCAGATATGGTCACTATGAGTTTCTTGTCATGTCATTTGGGCTGACCAATTCCCCAGCAGCCTTTATGCATTTGATGCACAGTGTGTTCTGCCTTATCTTGATTCCTTCGTCATTGTGTTTATTGACGACATCCTGGTATATTCCCGATCTCAGAAAGATCATGAGCAACACCTGAGGACCGTGCTTCAGACTTTGAGGGAGAAGAAGTTGTATGCAAATATTTCTAAGTGTGAATTCTAGCTTGATTCAATGGCATTCTTGGGCCACATAGTGTCTTGTGATAGGATCAAGGTAGATTCGAAGAAGGTGGAGGCAGTGCAGAGTTGGCCTAGACCATCATCAGCTACGGAGATCCGCACTTTCCTTGGTTTGGCAGGGTATTACTGTCGCTTTGTGGAGGAATTTTCATCCATTGCAGCACTTATGACCAGGCTGACCCATAAGGGTGCTCCGTTCAGGTGGACCGAGAGTGTGAGGAGAGCTTTCAGAAGCTCAAGAGAGCTTTGACTACAACCCCAGTATTAGTATTGCCTACAGGTTCGGGGTCCTACACTGTCTATTGTGATGCCTCGAGGATTGGCCTTAGAGCGGTATTGATGCAGGACGGTAGGGTAATTGCATATGCATCTAGACAGTTGAAGGTTCATGAGAAGAATTATCCGGTCCATGATCTCGAGTTAGCAACTATTGTTCACGCCCTGAAGCTCTGGCATCATTATTTGTACGGTGTTCCTTGTGAGATCTACACTGGTCACTGGAGTTTGCAGCACTTGATCAGGCAGAAGGACCTTAATTTGTGTCAGCGGAGTTGGTTGGAGCTACGTAAAGACTATGATATCACTATATTATACCACCCGGGGAAGGCTAATGTAGTGGCCGACACCTTGAGTCGTCGGGCAGAGAGTTTGGGGTGTTTGGCATATCTTCCGGCAGTTGAGAGGCCCATAGCCTTAGATGTTCAGGCCTTAGCCAACCAGTTTGTGAGATTGGATATTTCAGAGCCTAGCCGGGTATTAGCTTGTGTGGTTACTCGGTCTTCTATTTATGACCGTATCAGGGAGCGCCAGTATGATGATCCTTATTTTCTAGTTCTTCAGGATAGGGTTCGGCGAGGTGATGCCAGAGATGTGACTATTGGTGATGACGGTGTGATGAGGATGCAGGGACGGATCTGTGTGCCCAATGTAGATGGGCTTCGGGAGTTGATTCTCGAGGAGGTCCACAGCTCACAATACTCCATTCATCCCGGTGCCGCGAAGATGTACCTTGATTTGAGATAGCGCTATTGGTGGAGAAGGATGAAGAAGGATATAGTTGGGTTTGTGGCCAAGTGTCTCAACTGTCAGCAGGTCAAATATGAGCACCAGAGGCCGGGTGGGTTACTTTAGAAGTTAAAGATCCCAGAGTGGAAGTGGGAGAGGATCACCATAGACTTTGTAGTTGGACTTCCCCGGACTTTGAGAAAGTTCGATGCTATTTGGGTGATCGTGGATCGGCTGACCAAGTCAGCTCATTTTATTCCAGTGTTGACCACTTATTCCTCTAAGAGTTTGGCTGAGATTTATATCAGAGAGATTTACCGCCTTCATGGTATTCCAGTATCCATCATAATTTAGACAGAGGTACACAGTTCACATCACGGTTTTGGAGAGGCGTACAGCAAGAGTTGGGTACTAGGGTGGAGCTGAGCACGACCTTTAACCCTTAGACGGACGGGCAGTCTGAGCGCACGATTCTGACTCTTGAGGATATGCTCTGTGCCTGTGTGATGGAGTTCGGAGGGTCATGGTACCAATATTTGCCACTTGCAGAGTTTGCTTACAACAACAGTTATCAGTCCAGCATTCAGATGGCACCATATGAGGCTTTGTATGGTAGGCAGTGCCGGTCCCCAGTGGGATGGTTTGAGCCAGGCGAGGCCCGATTGTTGGGTACAGATTTGGTCCAGGTTGCCCTGGATAAGGTGAAGGTGATTTAGGAGAGACTTCGCACAACCCAGTCCAGGCAGAAGAGTTATGCAGACCAGAAGGTTCGTGATTTGGCATTTATGGTTGGTGAGCAGGTCTTGCTTCAGGTATCGCCTATGAAGGGCGTCATGAGATTCGGTAAAAGGGGCAAGCTGAGCCCGAGGTTCATTGGTCCTTTTGAGATATTGCGGCGAGTTGGGGAGGTTGCTTATGAGCTTGCCTTGCCTCCCAGCCTAGCAGGAGTTCACCTGGTATTGTACGTGTCTATGCTCCGGAAGTATCATGGTGATCCGACTCATGTATTGGATTTCAACTCAGTCCAGTTAAACAAGGATCTATCTTATGTTGAGGAGCCAGTAGCCATTTTGGACAGGCTGGTCAGAAAGCTCAGGTCAAAGAATATTGATTCAGTAAAGGTCCAGTGGAGGGGTCAGCCGGTCGAGGAGGCGACTTGGGAGACCGAGCAGGATATGCGCAGCCAGTACCCTCATCTTTTCACAGTTTTAGGTATGTTTTTATACTCGTTCGAGGACGAACAATTGTTTTCAGAGGGGGAGGATGTAACGACCAGACTGGTCGTTTTGAGAATTAGAGCCTCGATCCCCTAATAACTATTTTCACCACGTTTGCTTCCGCTATTGGGACTTGCCGGAGTGATTGGTTATGGAATTCGGAGAGTTTTGGGACACTTAGTCCCTAGTTGTGAGTTTAAGCCTTAGAGTTTGGACCGTAGTCGGAACTGTGTGAAGATGGATGCGGAATGGAATTCCGTCAATCTGTTAGCTCCATTGAGTTATTTTGGGGTTACGAGCGCGTCCAGAATATGTTTTGAAGGTCTGTAGTAGATTTAGGCATGAATTAGCGAAAGTTAGTTTTTCGGCGATTTCGGTCAATAGTGGAAATTTTGATATCGATCTCGGAATGGAATTCCGAAAATGGCTGTAGGTTCGTAGTGTCATTTGTGACCTGTGTGTAAATTTTGAGGTCATTCGACTAGATTTGATGTGGTTCGGCGTCGTTTGTAGAATGTGGAAAATTCTAAATTCTTAGGCTTGAATCCGTGCTTAATTCATTATTTTGGTATTATTCGATGTAGTTTGAAGGCAAGACTAAGTTTGTATGGTATTTTAGGATTGGTTGGTATGTTTGGTTGAGGTCCCGGGGGCCTCGAGTGTGTTTCAGATGCTTATGCAATTAATTTGAATAGATTCGGGCCATTTGGAGTCGAATACTAGTGGCAAGAACGTGATATCGAGTTGATTTGAGCGATTCGAGGTAAGTGACTTGCCTAACCTTGTGTTGGGGACTTTCCCCTTAGGGTGTTTGATAATAATTGATGTGTGGGCGCCGTGTACGTGAGGTGACGAGTACGTACACGGGCTATTATTGCAAAAATCTCGTTTTTCCTTTCTAAATCATAAACTGTTTTTCCTTATTAAATTGCACTAATACATTTAATTGTTTAGCTTAGATTAGAGAAGCATGCTTACGTATTTTAACTGCCTATTTGACATTCTGTGCGCTATGCTTAGTTAAGTCCCTATTTTCCTTATCTGTGTTCAGTATAAACTGTATAACTCGATGCCATTCCTGCCATTTCATCTTGCGTTGCATATTTAAATTAGGACTACGGACGCATTCCGGAAGATCCCCATGTATTGCATATTTATTTTGGGACTACGGACGTATTCCGGGAGATCCTCCTGTATTGAATATTTATTTTGGGACTACGGACGTATTCTGGGAGATCCCCCAGCACTGCATATTTACTTTGGGACTACGGACGTATTCCGGGAGATTCCCCAGCACTGCATATTTACTTTGGGACTGCAGACGTATTCCAGGAGATCCCCCTATACTGCATATTCATTCGGGACTACGGGACGGTATCCCGGCAGATTCCCCATTGTGTTTACTTTGTTCTGAGCCGAGGGCTTCCTTAATTGTTAAATTTTTTGAGAATTTCTTTAATTGTGTTACCGTAAATTTTTCTTATATCTTTCACTGTTTAATTTATTACATTTACTCCGGTAGGGCCTTGACCTGACTTCGTCACTACTCGACCGAAGTTGGGCTTGGCACTTACTCGGTACCATTGTGGTGTACTCATACCCTTTCCTGCACATGTTTTCGTGTGCAGATCCAGGTGTGAGCTATCATCCCCGGGGTTAGTGCATGCTGCTGATTCTAGGACACTTCAAGGTACTTCTGCTTGCGTACGCAGATCTTTGGAGTCCCCTTCTACTCCCTCGCCTAGAGACTTTCTTTATTATCTTCAGACTTTTGTATAGAGCTACATAGATTATAGTAGCTTGTGACTTAGTGATATTCCGAGTCTTGGAAAGTTATTTTGTATATGTCGAGTAGTACTACTTTTGGCTATTCACAGTATATTTTTTATCTTTAAAATATTGTATTTTCTTTACATTTTTTGTAATATTAGGCTTACCTAGTCATAAAGACTAGGTGCCATCACGATACCTTACGGAGGGTTAATTTGGGTTGTGACAATGCCGATACTATTTGGACCCATAGTGTCTGTTTCTTGCTGTCATCTCACTGATTTCATTGATATTTCATACTCAGTCATATCCATGTATTCATACCATATCTCAGTCTCAGATATTATTTATTGATGCATCATATCATTGTTGTCGGGCTAGTTTCATGACATTGTGAGCCCGTGAGTGAGACTGGAGAGATGGATGACTAAGTGAGACCGAGGGCTTGAGTGAGAGTGATATATAGGATCGGGCTGCACGCCGCAATATATTATATTGATTATATTTTATATGGATCGGGTTGCACGCCGCAACGAGCCTTCGGGATATATATAGATATATATATATTGGATCGGGTCGCACGCCACAATAATATTGGATCGGGTTGCACACCATAATAATATTAGATCGGGCTGCACACCACAGCAATATAGCGCTTGGGCTGAAGGAGCCTCTCCGGAGTCTGCACACCCCCAGTGAGCGCAGTCGACTATATATATGTGGATCGGGTTGCACGCCGCAATGGGTCTTATGGTCATATATTGATCGGGTTGCACGCCACAACAGGTATTGTACAGTGCTGAGTGATTGAGTGTGTTGAGCATTGAGCATAGTAAGGGAGAATGCGAGACAGTGAGATTGAGTACTCTGAGAGTGTGAGTACATGAGCTCATCATTGAGATGTATTGCATTTGACATGCGTACTTGAGATACATGCATAGAGATGCATTTTCTTCTGCTACCCGATTTTGGGGACATTTATGATTTTACCTGTATCTTGACATGTACGCATAGAGAATTACTTTCCTCATGTTATCTGAAAACGAAACATCTTACTATTTGTTGAAAGGAGTTTTGGAAAAAATCATAGTTTTCAAACTTACTTGTACTTTGGCTTTTTTCGGTAAAAGATTTGGGTTTTCACTAAGATACTTGAAAAGAAATGCCTATTATTTTTTTTAACTGTGAACGAACTAAGCCTTTTATTTTCGAGATACTCTTTTGTTATTGTACTATGCTGTTATGAACTGTGGTGGAATATTTGTATTGTACCCGACCTTTTTGTTAGCTCGTCACTACTTTTAACCTAAGGTTAGGTTTGTTACTTATTGAGTACATGGGGTTGGTTTTACTCATACTACACTTTTGCACCTTGCATGCAGATGTTGGCTGTTGATGTTGCTGTGTTTGATGGGAGCTGGATTGAAGATGTACCTGCGTCCCAGCTGTAGCTGCCTCTTGTTCGTGGTAGATTTAGATCTGTAAAACTCTGTTTATGTACTATTCAAACAGACTATGTATCTATTTCATTTCCGCTTTGTAAACTCTATTCTTAGAAGCTCATCATTTGTACTACCAGTTCTTGGGGAATGTATCAGATTCAGATTCAGATTCAGATAATTTCTTTACTTAATTACTTTATTGATTGTTATTGGAATTGGTTAGTGGTTAAATGGCTTACCTAGCGGGTTGGGTTAGGTGTCATCACGACTAATTGGATTTTGGGTCGTGACAAAAACCTTTCTTTTTGTAGTTGAAGAAAGTGAGGAGAAAAAGATTACAAACTAGAAGGTATAGATATTAACGTAAATTGCATTAATTCGCAAAGCTTTAACTAAAATATGTAATTTGATTTAATTTTAAAGAAATAAGATGGAAAAAATAAGTAAAGCTTTTCATGAGTTAATAACCGTTAACTTGTATCGAATTGCAACAATTTCTCAAACACCTAGAATTGATATATTTGTGGAGGTTATCAAAAACCTTCACAAAGAAACCGTCATAATAAGAAAAATTTTGGGGAGGTGGGAACAAACGCCACGAATTGAATATATAGTGGGGTTCTTTTATGACCCCCACACTTAAACCGCAACAATAAGAACTATTTTATGGGGGTCGGCTCAAACGCTACAAAACAAACGTATAGTTGGAGATTTTTATGACCCCCATAAATAAACCGCCACAATTTACCAAATTTTTGTAGTGTATTCCAAGCTATGGGATGCGATACTCATAACTCTTAGTAACAACTATATTTATAATGAACAAAATTTTAAAAAAAAATGATTAGAGTTGATTCAATTTAATATCAAGCTATAGTCTAAGCAGTTCATCAAGAATGAAAGAAAGTACACGAACAAGCTGGAAAGTAACTTAATAAAATAAGTACACTAACTTTATGTATTAACCAAACACAAGTATTGTTAAAGTACATATCAGGTGTTACTAACATGCAAACAACTGTCAAGTGTGCATTATATTAGACAAAGGGATGTCATATTATAACAAAAAAAAAATAACCGAAAGTGATAACATGACATCCTAATGCCACCATGAACAACTAAGAACCAAAAATATAAGTTTTTATTAATCCTACTGCCGCCATCATTCTCAATCTCTCTAAATGAATAAAATGTATTAAGACGTCTCAGAAATATAGGTTCCTCATTTTTATATGATGGGTTAAATGGGTTATCGGTAATGAATTATTTTTAAAATGATTGTTTTTTAATCTAGTTGCTTTATGTTAGGTGGAGAGTATTTTTAAAAAGTTTTGTTATCGAAAAGGGTAAATATGACCCGATAATAACAGATGGTAGATATGGACAATATACGAAAGTAGAGGATATATTTGACTATTTTTTCTTCTTTTAGATATGGACAATATACGAAAGTAGAGGATATATTTGACCATTTTCCCTTCTTTTCTCTGTTACTTTTGTTACCTTTCTTTTGTGAACTGTTTTTGTTTTTTTTAACCATTTTAAACTTTCTTTCTCTTTTTTCTTACTGCTACAAAGAAAAGTAGTAGAATTTTGTACTGACGTAATTGTTGTGCTTCTTTATTTATTTATTTATTTATTTCTGCACTTACGCTTGTTGACAGACTTTTTGTCACGAAGAAGAAAATATCAAGCATAAATTGGACCAAATCCAAAGCTTTTCCAGTGACTCCTCATGTACCTTTATAAACCAAAAAACGAAAAAGAAAAAAAAGAGAAAAGGAAAATAATAACTAGTCTTTAAATGGATTTTATACACTACATGGATTTTTTCCTAGTTTTTGATATATGCATCAATGATTCTACATTTCTCTAATACAACTATAAGATATCTATCGCAAATAATTATTTTTAATCAGAGGTTTAGGGTTCGAGTCCTGGGTATAAAATGTTACACGATTGCAGGAGCTCAATGAACTCGAGAATCGCAGAGTTGATTCAGGAAGAAGCTTCGAGAATTCAACTGCATATGAGAATGTCAGAGAGATGAAGGAAGAAGAAGAGAGGAAGAGTAGGATAGAAGATTGTATTATTATTCATGATTGTAGTTGTGTATCCATAGCTCTGTTATGTCATTTATGACTTGTGTGCGAAATTTGAGGTCAATCGGATTTGATTTGATAGGTTTCAGGGTCTATAGAAGTTGAAATTTTTTAGTTTCACTAAGTTTGAATTGGGGTATGATTCGTGGTTTTAGCGTTGTTTGATGTGATTTGATGTTTCGACTTAGTTCGTATGATGTGTTAGGACTTGTTGGTATATTTGGTTGGGGTCCCGGGGGTCTCGGGTGCGTTTCAGATCATTTTGGGCTACTTTGGATGCTGATTTTCTGATGTCTAATGTTGTTCTTCGCGTTCGCGAGGAGCCTCTCGCGTTCACGAAGAAGGATTTCGCTTCTAGGATTTTGTTTTTCGCGTTCGCGAAGAAGGAATCTCTGTTGCATATGACTGACTTTGGAATCTTATATCTCGCAATCTATAAGGAATTGGAAGATGAGCAACAAATGAAAGTTATAGCCCTTGGTGTCTAGTTTTCAAAAGTTAAACCATTTGTTATTTGGAGTTGTGTACAAAATGTTATGACTATTATACTACAAACTGTCTGGGAAGAGTTTGGAAATCATGGTTGAGGAATTTGTTCATCGCGAACGCGAGGCGTGGGTCGCAAACGTGAAGAACAAACCCCTCGATACCAGAATGAAGTCCAAATTCGTCCCATTCTTCCATATTTGGACCAAGGAAGCTCGGGTGAGGCGATTTTTCAAAAGGTTTTCAAGGAAAACATTTGGGGTAAGAATTCCTAACTCGATTTTGGTTAAAATACATGAATCTATTGTTGTTTTTATCATGAAATTAGTGAATTGGGTTGAAAATTGTAGAAATTTTCTATTCCTTAAATTAAAGATTTGGAGGTCGATTCATTCTCGAAATTTGATAAAATTAGTATGGTTAGACTCGTGGTTGAATGGGCTTTCGGATTTTGTTGGAAAATTGATATTTTCATATGAAATTAATTCCGATAATTTGTATTGACTGAATCAAATTAATGGTGGCTAAATACGAGGCTTTCAAAGAACAATTCGCGAGGCAAAGGCATAGCAGAGTAAAGAATTACACGGTTTGAGGTAAGTAACACTTCTACACTTGGTTCTGAGGGTATGAATTTCTGAAGTATGTGTTATATGAATTGTTTAGAGATGACGCACATGCTAGGTGACGGGCGTGCATCATTGGAATTGTGACTTAATTGATTCTGTAGAGTAGCATAATTAAATAAATATAATTATCCACGCATTCTCTACGTGTTAGAGAAATTGAGCTATATCAATTACATTGAATGAAGAATTACATTTCTCTGATAGATTCCCTTACTAACAGAAATTAGTTAGTTTTAACTAACTCCAACTAACTCTAACTACTTTTTGAATTGCCAACTAACTGTGCCAACTAATTGTTTGCTTCCTTCACTAATATCTCGATTTCCTTCTTTAGTAATCGTGTATCATAAAATCGTCTTTGGTAGGGAGTGATTAACCCCTTATGTGAAATTTGTTGTACCAACCCCTCAATGATATCTTTTTTAACCAAAGGATACCGATAAGGTCGTTTATTCACAGGTTCAGTACCATCTTGCAACACAATCTTGTGATCAGACACACCTCTAGAAGGTGGTAATTCAGTAGGCTCTTCAAACAAATTGGAGTACTCAGACAACAGTTGCACTAATCTAGCATTTATTTTTGGTTCTTCCTTAGCCTTTAATGCATACCATTGTTCTTCAGTATTCACCATTGGTACTACTTAAATCATACATAGTTGAGAAATGTTACATATGTGCTTGGCCAATTTGTCAGCTTCTTGAACCTTAATCTGGCTGCCAACACATCTAAGAAGGTGTTTCCTTCCCGTATACCAAAATTCCATAGTCAACTTCCTGAAGTTCATCTCGATGTCTCCAAGTGTTAGCAACCATTGCACTCCCAGAACTACTCCACAGGAGCATAATGGCAGTAGCATGAACTCTGCTGAAAACTCAGCACCTTGTAGCAACCAAGTGATAGTACACATTTTGTCTAATATTTTTCCATTACCAGCAACCACCATTTGAGAGTGGGTTGACCTGATCTTACATCCCAGGTGTTTGACCAAGTCAGGATCAATGAAATTGTGTGAACTACCAATGTCAATCAGTATATTCAGAGCTTTCTTAGCATGAGAACCAGTTACTTTCAGAGTTCTATACCCCAAAGAGCCATTCAAAGCATGAATGGAAATCTCCATCTGTTCTATAAGTTGGGATGAATCTAGTGGACTGAAACTATCATCTTGCAACGGTAGTTCTTGTTATTCACATATATCTTGTATTTCCTCTGTCTCCTACAATTCTAATATGTATATCTGCTTGGAATTTTTGCACCTATGCCCAGGTACATACTTCTCATTGTAGAAGTAACATAATCCATTTGCCCTTTTCTCATTCATCTCATTTGAACTCAATATTCTCCTATTGACACCTTTAGTATAAGATGAACTACTGAAGTTAGGAGTAGGCAACAAAGGTTTACCAATAGTTCCTGGCCCAACATATCTCTTGATTGAGGGACCTGGTGCATAAGAAGATTGTTTGATTGCAGCTAGGTAAACCTCATGCATTCTGGTTGTTCTATACACCTGTGACAATGTAGTTGGATAGGTGAACTTAACTGCAATGTTAAGCTCGTGTTTTAACCCTCCAATGAAGCAGCTGATTGCATTTTCTATAGATAATTGTCACGTCCCAAACTACCCCCTGGACGTGACTGGCACCCAACTAACACCACCCGCCAGGCGAACAATACTTTCTTACCTTAGTCATTAATTTATATTATTTGATTAATCACAAGAGTATCCAAATAATCTGACAACTAAATTATGAACAATTAATATCTCGAAATATTATACATGGAGAATCTAAGAGAATTGCAACAGACATCATACGAATAAATAATAAAGGCAGCATCCACGAACAATGCATCGGCTTACCTCAATAACTGAATCAACTCTAGCGAACTCGTCAGCTATTAGCTTCGTCTTCACCAATAGTATCTACATAGATATGCATGTAAGGAATGAGTTATACGTAAATACAATCCAGTAAGATCCTTGACCCGCCACTCTGAATACCTCTGGAACAAGTATTAGAAAATACAAACACACAACGACCATAGAAATAATATGCCAGAAATTCTTTCACCATATAATTACTTTATAAGGTCCAAATAATTATTCAATAACAATACTATATATATCTCAGAACAATCTACACTAAGGACTTGTCATTAACGGTAGTGCAGGAAATTAACCAAACACCCCAACGAGTCTACGACAGCATACACAATGCCCCAAATCTACCACGGCAGCATACACAATGCCCCAAATCTATCATGACAGCGAAGAAATAATTTTTAACACCCCAACACCATAGCACGAGGCTATGCCACACCACACCACAAATCACTTATTAAGCAATTTTAACTTTTTACAAAATAATATATATTTTCGGCTGGTCAAAGACTACCGATTCTGCCAAGCGCACGCTCGTCCCAACACATATACCAGGCAGATAAAACATACTTTAAAAATAAATTTTGGAAAAGCAAGCATCAAAGCTTAAAGTCTCATTTTGTTGGAAAGCTAATTCAAAGTTGTAGTAGGAAACCTTAATCGTTCAGGATTTGATATTTTCTAGTTTATTTAATTTATGTCGAAATAGGATTTGTAGTCATAAATAATGTAGGAATATGCTTTCCTGTTTCTAGTTGAAATAGGTTTCGTACTATTATAAATAGAGATATTAGTAGCTTATTTTAATGTGTGGAGATTTGTGAATGAGAATTATAGAGAGCTTTCAAAGAATTATAATAAATTATTTTTCCATCATATTGGTGTCAAAGCTTCTACGAGCTTAGGAGAGAATCAAATAGTTTCCGCTGCAAGGGGGCGGGGCTAGCCAATATGTGCCGCCTGTCGGTGACAGGCGCATCAACAATTGGATATTGGTGACAAAGTGCATCAATGGGAGTTGAAGGCAGGTGCTTCAACAAAATTAGTTGTTGGTGACAAAGTGCATCAACGGGAGTTGAAGACAGGTGTTTCAACAAAATTGAGTGTTGGTGACAAAGTGCATATGTATGTATATGCAGGTTTCAGCATGAAGTGGGACGTTGGATGAGCAAGCTTGCAGGGCTGAAGGAGAAGGAGAAAAAGAAGTATATGCAGGTTTCACAATTTTTGGAAGGGTCTTCCTTTCCTGTCTCAGGATCATAGTAGATAGCTCGTCTTGACACACAAGCTGGCCGTCTTCCCATCAAAAGAGTCCCTGTATCTGGTGGATGCAATTGAATATAGACGAACATTGTGGGGATTGCCTTGTTTCTTAGGATTTTCACCCTGAAATGAGTTAAGATGTGAGGCTCTGAAAGACTGATGGACGTAGAAATTATACTCAGCTATTAGCAACGAAGAAGACGAGCTTACTATTAGAAAAATCAGAAAATTAGGTTAAAAGAATGATTACAGCACATTTCCTATTTTCACAATGCGAATGAAAAGCCCAAACCACAAACACGGCCAAAAGTTAATAGTACCAATTAACAAAACATCTTACTATGCAGGAGCTGACATACAATAATCATTTACAGCATGACAGGGCAAAGACCGGAAAAATGACAACAAAGTTGGTATTTTATTATTGTTTATATTTTATTCATGCTTCGCGAAGATGTTGGTATTTTATTATTGTTTCTAAACCCAAATTCTGCTTATTTATTTCATTACTTGATTTAAAAAGTGTTATGAACTATCAATTGTTATGTTGATTTGCTTTGGCTTGCTTGACGGCAGCGTTCGGCGCCATCATAATCTATGATGAGAATTGAGATTTTTTGTATTGTTAAACCGCAATTTTCCCTTCAAATAAACAATCTATAAGGGCGTATATAAGAGATTGTTTACCCTAATACTTGCAAATTATTTGCGAAATTATCTACTGATATTTCCTAGGGGAGAAGGACATATTATCATTGGAATTAATCTTCAACTTGGCTAATTAAGAGAATTTTTCATCTTTAATCCACTTGGAAAACTAGGTTCAAAATCGGCGGTCTTTGATCGGCTAGGGCCTTTCAAGAAGAAAACAAAGTGTCAACGGAATAATAGAAGGATTGAAATGCTTCCTACTAACTCAATATATGTTGCAAAATGACGACATATTCAACTAACAAACAAAAGTCAAATGCGATTGAAATTGAATCTCAATTTCAAAATTATTGATGAATCTCAATTTGCTCCATTCAACATGTTTGTCCTTTTACTATATCTCTGGGGTTGACCATATTATTATAATGGAAATTTTGATGTCGTCAAAATTACCTTTTAGATAACTAGTCAACAAAATTACCAACTTTTAGGATTGCCGAATATGATCCTACTTCCTACCTCAATATCTTCCATCTTAACTTTAATAATTAATACTATTATATAACTCGAAGAACCATTAAGTTGAGAATTTAATTTTGTAAAAGGTCTACACCGAAATGAAATTAGATATCATCACTTGAATTGAAGACTAAAAATTTTAGAATTGTCTGGAAATCATATAATGTTGCTAAAAAAGAACATAATGATGTATTGAAGACTTTATTGAAGAAGATACTGCAAATTTTGCCACCAAAATTCTGCATAAATTATTCAACACTGAATTGATAAATGGAAGAAAAATATATTTAATGGCGAAAGACGACTCATAATGTGTTGATAAAGAAAATGCAGAAGCTATAAACTATTCAGCAAGAATGGTTCCACTTTTTACTCCAATTCAAAAGAATGTACTAGAATCTTTTCTTCAACTTAATATATGTCAACTCTATTTTATTGTATAAGTTTTATCTTATTTGAGATGAATTCAATCTAGACACAAAAACACTTCCCCTTTCGAATCCGGTGAGGGTACCAAACACCAAGTGGAAAACCAAAAAATAAAAATAAAATGTAGCACTAAATAACTTAAAACTTTTATAAACCTTTTTCTACTTCAAATCCAAATACTGTTTTTTCCAACTTCAACTATACTCCTGTGTAACAGGAAACTAAAAACCACTTTTAGTTTTTATGTCAAGCACTTTTTCCAAAAGCACATCCATCCCGAGGATTAGTCCCTCTCCAAAAGATTAAAAACCAGGTATTTGCAGAAATAAGCACTCATACCAATTTTAAGTGCAATAGAGCAAGTTGTGAAATGCCTATCAGAGACATTTGCAAAGAAATACAGAAGACTGACTGCCCCAAGGTACCAACAGTTATTATTTCATTTTCCTTGCAGCATTGAATACTTTTTATGTCTACTAGCAGTACAACAATGTGTCATCCAAAGTTCACTTGACAACAATCAACAATCATAAACAAATGCAAGGATTGACGTTTCTTGATCAGTAGACTTCAACATGCCATTGCTTGTTCTTTTTGAGTTGTGAAAGCTTCTGTTCCCAGCTCTCACCTCGCCTCTCAGCAACTCTCTTCAGCGTATCTTGGATTCCGGGCATCATCCCCTTCAACCCACAGAAATAGATGTGGGCCCCTTCATCCAGAAGTTTGAAGATCTCATCGCTGTATTCCTCTATTTTATCCTGAACATACATCTTCCCCCCTTTATTGTTCTTTTGTTCACGGCTAAGAGCACGGTCATATCTGAAATTGCCTGGGTAGTCATTGAGATACTTGGTGAACTCATCGTCATATAGAAGGCTGTCAGTGTTTGCAACCCCAAGGAAAAGCCAAGCAAGGCCATTAAACTTAGTTGGAACCGATTCCATGAACATACGGCGAAGGTAGCCTCGGAAGGGAGCCACACCAGTTCCAGTTCCAATCATGATGTGTGTGGCATTTGGATTCTCTTCTGGTAGAAGCATTATCTTACCAGAAGGACCTGGGAACACACAAAGGGCGGTCAATGACGGACAAAACTGAATCTCAAGTATTTCACCATATATATGCAACCCACTAACAAATTATAAGAATCCAAGAGCCAAATGACAGACTATTAAGATGTGAAGTATCAACAGGAGTTTTAATTTTCAGCAGGGTATCTTATTTAGAAGCACATGGTTAGAGCAAAAGGTGACAGCGTAGGAACACCATTGAGTTAAGAAATTCTTTATAGGGAAGTTTGTAATTGTAAAAGGGTTAGTTATGCCAAAGCTAAATCAAGAAGCGCCACACAACAGACTAAGGGAAGGGTCCTTTAATAATAGCTAGGAAATCACTAGTACAAAATAGGCATTTACGGATTCGTCATATGATCAGATAATCAAGTAAAAAATTCAAGAGAGAGTGCCAGACAAAGCTGTGATGCATATTAGTAGGAGTCGTTTGGTTACCTGGATAAGGATACTAATTCCGAGATAGAATATGGGATTGTATTTATCTCATGTTTGGTTATGGGCATTAGTTAATGGTAGGATAAATTTTATACCAAAATGGTGGGATTATCTTATCCCATATAGAAGGTAGGATAGCTAATCCCATGGGATATCCTTGTCTATCCCACAATTGAACCAAACGACCCTTGGGAGAAAAAATATGCATAGCAGCTGGAATTTACAAGTACACAAGGAAAAGGCAGATATCTTCAATCTGTTATACGTACAACCTAAACAGTCTACTGAACAACATAATTAGTTGACAAGACCATTTTTAATAGTATGCTGCCCAGAAGATCATTTCTTTGTCCCTCTTTTGAGATGTTGGAAAAACCTATTAATTAAGCCAAAATTGCACTTAATGTGATCAGATGTGACAAGTTGAGAATGCAATGCATGGAAGACGACTAGTGTTGGCATGTAAGTCTTCTTTGAATAACATCTGTAAAAGGACTATTTGGATTTAACCTGTGATCTTCACTTTGTCACCAGGCTTTGAGTCGCACAGGAAGTTGCTGCAAACACCATTTTTGGAAGGGTCTTCCTTTCCTGTCTCAGGATCATAGTAGACAGCTCGTCTGACACACAAGCTGGCCGTCTTCCCATCAAAAGAGTCCCCATATCTGGTGGATGCAATTGAATATAGACGAACATTGTGGGGATTGCCTGGTTTCTTAGGATTTTCACCCTGAAATGAGTTAAGATGTGAGGCTCTGAAAGACTGATGGACGTAGAAATTATACTCAGCTATTAGCAAGGAAGAAGACGAGCTTGTTATTAGAAAAATCAGAAAATTAGGTTAAAAGAATGATTACAGCACATTTCCTATTTTCACAATGCGAATGAAAAGCCCAAACCACAAACAGGTTCAGTTCTAATATTAACATGCATAAGCTTCATTTCACGTAGGCCAGAAGTTAATAGTACCAATTAACAAAGCATCTTACTATGCAGGAGCTGACATACAATAATCATTTACAGCATGACAGGGCAAAGACTGGATGTAACACAGTACAATTTTTGGGCTGACTTCTATCTATTGGGATGTCAAAAGGGAAAAGTAGCAAAAATGACAACAAATTAATTGATGGAGTAGGAAATCTTTGGGACATGCCTGCAACTGTCTTTTTATTGCCATCAAACAAGAAATAAGCACTCATTCGAATAGACAATCAAGCAAATGAAAGAACATTACAGCCAACATATTAATGACAAATCACAAATGTATTGCTAGTAATGCATGTGGTTGTCCTACAAAATGGAGTCCAATTAATGGAGATGTGTGTAAAACAAGCAGGAAGAGAAGACATGGATTTCATTCAAAAAGTTATATGACTGATCATATATAGATTCAATCACGGCAAAACGAGAAAGCTTTTCAAAAGAATAATGGAAATATGCAGCCAGAACTTACAGGAGGAATGACACCATAACTTTGTCCTTCCCAGTAAGGAAGGTTTCCATCATGATCAATGACAATATGACAAGTCTCCCCAGGAGCTTTTGGGCCCACAAGCCTCTCAACAGAGACAATTGTCGCTGTGTATGGTTCCTTGGGCTTGTAAATATTCAATGGTGGTTCTTTTGCATCTTCAAGTGATAAAGGTGAAACTGAAACCTTGGCTTTGCTAGCTTGTTGCACCGACATGCAAACAAGGTGTTGGTTTCTCGATGGTGCTGCTTTTAGATCGATAGACGGCATAGAGATCCATGATGATCTATCACTAAATGTTATGCTTGTAGCCTGTAACAATGAAATGCATAATTGTACTCTTTAGTTAAGTCAAATCATTTTCAAACTGTTAGTGAACATATAAAACATGTGATTAAATAGATCAGGAAACACATACAAAACTAAATATGTCGATATCAACTGATGGAAGCAGTAACAGGAAGTGTATATGCGTTCCTACTTCATTTTTCTTTCCTCTTATGCCATAGGTAGGTCTTTCGACTCACATGATTTTTGTTCTTTATTCATTTTCTGGTTTAGTTTATCTCTTCTGTTTTTGTTCCTGTTCTTGTAGTACTTTGCAGCCCATGTACTTCTATGATTCACCTTGGTATGGAAGAGCATACGCAATTTATGGGGAGCTTTCTCTAATAACGTACACTTTCAGATTGGTGACGGGGCCACTACAAAATTCTGGACTGAAAAATGGATAGGAGACTCAACACTAAAGGAAGCTTTTCCAAATCTCTTCCTTATGGCAGGAAATCCAGAATCCTTTGTTGCTCATAACAGAGAAGGTAACACATGGAGCCCGATCCTCAGAAGGAACCTGCAAGATTGGGAGGTGGAGGATTTCATAGACCTGCTAAAGTTATTGGAGAGCTGCACTATAAACACTCAGCTGAAGGACACACTGAAATGGGGAAACGCAAAGGATGGAACTTACTATGTCAAGGCAGGGTATGCTAAATTGTGCTCCAACAATATGATGATTGATCTATGGCCTTGGAAACTAGTATGGAAGACAAAACTGCCACCCAAAGTCTGCTGCTTCAGCTGGTTGGCCTTAAAGAATGCATGCCTCACCCAAGACAACCTTACCAGAAGAAACTTTCAACTGGCCAACAAGTGTTACATGTGCCAAGTTAACTCAGAATCTGTTAACCATCTTCTCCTCCACTGTTCAATAGCCACAGACATATGGAACATGTTTCTCAGTATTTTTGGTCTACACTGGACTATGCCATTCTCTACCAGAGATGCATATGTGAGCTGGACCTCAAGGGAAGTTGACAGAACCATCAAAAAAGTCTGGAATATGGTACCTGCAAGCATTTTTTGGTGTATTTGGGTCGAAAGGAATAGTAGATGTTTTGATGGATTATCAACTTCAATAGGTTGCTTAAAGGCTAGATGTTTGGTTAATTTGTTTCACTGGGCTAACCTTACTACTATAAAAACCTCTGATGTTTTCTTGGACTTTGTCAGCTCTCTAGTTTTGTAGCGCTTAATTGTAAATGAGCTGTCAAACTCACTTCTTTTGTAATTTTTGCATCTTCTTGATGCCTTTAATGATATATTCCACTT
>AWOL01S0050633.1:181799-199372 GCA_000715115.1 Nicotiana otophora
CAATTTATGGGGAGCTTTCTCTAATAACGTACACTTTCAGATTGGTGACGGGGCCACTACAAAATTCTGGACTGAAAAATGGATAGGAGACTCAACACTAAAGGAAGCTTTTCCAAATCTCTTCCTTATTGCAGGAAATCCAGAATCCTTTGTTGCTCATAACAGAGAAGGCAACACATGGAGCCCGATCCTCAGAAGGAACCTGCAAGATTGGGAGGTGGAGGATTTCATAGACCTGCTAAAGTTATTGGAGAGCTGCACTATAAACACTCAGCTGAAGGACACACTGAAATGGGGAAACGCAAAGGATGGAACTTACTATGTCAAGGCAGGGTATGCTAAATTGTGCTCCAACAATATGATGATTGATCTATGACCTTGGAAACTAGTATGGAAGACAAAACTGCCACCCAAAGTCTGCTGCTTCAGCTGGTTGGCCTTAAAGAATGCATGCCTCACCCAAGACAACCTTACCAGAAGAAACTTTCAACTGGCCAACAAGTGTTACATGTGCCAAGTTAACTCAGAATCTGTTAACCATCTTCTCCTCCACTGTTCAATAGCCACAGACATATGGAACATGTTTCTCAGTATTTTTGGTCTACACTGGACTATGCCATTCTCTACCAGAGATGCATATGTGAGCTGGACCTCAAGGGAAGTTGACAGAACCATCAAAAAAGTCTGGAATATGGTACCTGCAAGCATTTTTTTGGTGTATTTGGGTCGAAAGGAATAGTAGATGTTTTGATGGATTATCAACTTCAATAGGTTGCTTAAAGGCTAGATGTTTGGTTAATTTATTTCACTGGGCTAACCTTACTACTATAAAAACCTCTGATGTTTTCTTGGACTTTGTCAGCTCTCTAGTTTTGTAGCGCTTAATTGTGAATGAGCTGTCAAACTCACTTCTTTTGTAACTTTTGCATCTTCTTGATGCCTTTAATGATATATTCCACTTACTTCATAAAAAAAAATGATTCACCTTGGTGCATGTTGCATTCTCCGTCAAATAATTATTTTACTGATAAAGAAGGAATACATGTTCTTGGATGCAGAAAGATATATGCACCAGAATTATGCAAGGAGAATCCAAAAACTGTGTGGTCACCAATATAGGATACAATCATACTGATACATACACCAATACATATTTTCGCAACAAAAAGACCCAAAAATGAAGAGCAAATGTGCTCAATCGGAGGCGTCTAATTGACTTATGACCACAAAGCACCCAATGATGCATGAGTTACTTATAAAAAAGATATTTTAGGATATTTGCCTGTTTAGCAAACTTACAAATTAGGATATGCAAACAAGTAGGCTTTAGCACATATATGTTGACCAAAGAAAGTGCATGCCGGATATAGAGAGAAAACAAGCTCCTCTCTCTACATTTTCTCAGCTGATTCTTGACTGAATAGCTTAGCGACAGGCTAAAAGTTATGTAACACATGACATCTGCATTTTTTCAGGAAAAGGGATATACAGAAGCCGATATCCATGAAATAATTGAGTGAATATGCAGGAATTGAGTTACTCCCTTCGAAATTGCCGATCATAATATTCTTCATACTAATGACTTAGACTCAAGAGGAATAAGTAAAAGGAACACTCAGATACAAAAGGAATTAGTCATGAAATTCTCGATTATTGGTTACGGGATGGAAAAGGTTAAAGCAAATCAATTGGGACTAATTAAGATTTTTAGCATACAACAACAAACCCAGTGTAATCCCACAAGTGGGGTTTGGGGAGGGTAGTGTGTACGGTGAACTTTAGCATGATAGAACCATTAAAGCTTTGTCTTCTGATCTAGATGAGCATGCAGATGAAGCAACATCTCTGTTTTAAAAGGCGTTTCTGGGGCGAGCCCCGGGGTGAGGCGTACCAAAAACGCCCCGGGGCGATGGTGTGGGGCGAAAGTCTCAAGAGGCGTACGCCCCGCAATTTGGGGCGTACGCCCCGGGCGTTCGGGGCGTACGCACGGGCGTTCGGGGCATCATTATTATTAACTGTCATTATATTACTTTACGCCCGGGCGTTCGGAGCACACATATATATAGTTTTCTTCAATTTTTATGCAATTTTACCTGTTTATAAATATTAACTGTCATTATATTACTTTACGCCCGGGCGTTCGGAGCACACATATATATAGTTTTCTTCAATTTTTATGCAATTTTACCTGTTTATAAATATTAACTGTCATTATATTACTTTACGCCCGGGCGTTCGGAGCACACATATATATAGTTTTCTTCAATTTTTATGCAATTTTACCTGTTTATAAATATTAACTGTCATTATATTACTTTACGCCCGGGCGTTCGGAGCACACATATATATAGTTTTCTTCAATTTTTATGCAATTTTACCTGTTTATAAATATTAACTGTCATTATATTACTTTACGCCCGGGCGTTCGGAGCACACATATATATAGTTTTCTTCAATTTTTATGCAATTTTACCTGTTTATAAATATTAACTGTCATTATATTACTTTATAAAATATTAAAAATTAAATACCTATGGGGCTTACGCCCCGCTGAGGCATATGTAAAACGGCCTGCCTTACGCCCATGCCTTTTAAAACACTGAGCAACATTAGTTGAGAGAAGATTGAGCAAGCCCCACTGTACAAGACACACATGTTGATGTAAAATATCATTTCATCAAATCTTCCAAAACTTAGCACATTGTTGAAAAGCCTATTTTAATGAAGATCAATTTCAGTTTGCATTGCAAGGAAGGAGGTAGATGGGAGAGGAATAAAAGATAAAACGGGAAAAAGGGGAGGAAAAGGTACATTGACTGTCACATCCAACAGTTGGACTACTCAACATGTAATTGAACCCATGTTACACATTCAGACACCTTAGCCCTACACCATACGATTGTCCATCAAACTTCTGATGTAAACAGTTTTCAACATCTCGAATTTAAATAACTCAAGCTAAGACAGCTGCTCCCTCTGTCTCATTTGATGAAGCACACTCTGCTTTTTAGGTTGTTCCAAAAACAAAATTGACACTTTTTTTGTATTTAGTTTCTCACTTTAGCTTAATAAAATGATTTACAGTCACACAAATGTCTATGATTTGACTCAGATCACAAGTTTGAAAAATCTTTCTTTTTTCATTAAATTCCATGTCTAGTCAATCACATAAATTGAGATGGAGGGAGCACTTTTTTGCTGATAAAAAATAGTAAACGAAATTTTATTTTTTTGAAAAAACAAATCAAACATATATCAAGCAAATCCAATTATTTGTAAAGTCAACGTACAGTTCCATCAAGTTCATATGTTAGGACATGGAAATAAATAGCAATAAGTAGAGATTTTCAAGAACCTTAAGAGTAGATCTTCTAAAAGATGAATCCGTTTGCAGAGGAACAGCAACTGACACCTGCATGCATAAACGCAAAATCTAGTCAAAATCCAAAGTACCCTCTAAAACCCAATACAAAAACTAACAACTGACATAGGATGGATCCAGAATTTTAAGTCAAAAAATGTAGAGTGCCATTAACAGTGGGTACCAACTTAATAAAAATCGAATCTTTTTTAAAGAAAAATGACCTGAGAGAGAGCTGAATGAGCCATTATGGGATCAAAAATGATTCTCTCCTTGTGGGTGTGATTCTATGTTTGTGGCTATGGAGAAAAACTCTGAAAGGAGAAAGATGGAGAAGGGTTTATATAAATAGAGGGGGGGTTTTCTAGGAAGAAGAAAAGGGGTAAGTTGGCAAGTTAACAGGGGCTGCTAGTGAGGGATTGTAGTGATCCTTTGGAGTTTGGGAAAGGACAAGACTGTTTGGCTCTTCAGTGTTTGATATCAATTTTGTGAGCTTTTCTGCTGTTAGAACTTGGGATTATTAAATAACAATTGCATATTTTTAACTACTTATATTTTATATAATAAGCAAAGGTTCTTGGTTTCGACAAAGGGCATTATGGTAAATGTAATCCATTTATGGGTAAATTGGTATTCCCACTCTTCTTCCTCAATAGTCATATCAACCAGCAATTTCTATATTCATATCTCTCCCCGTCCTCTATATTTCTTTTTCCTCTATCTGATAATTGCTCATCGCTTCTGGGTATCATCCATTTTCGGTTTCTAATTTTCTAGCTTTTATTTCATTCGCTACTTCTGGTAAGTTTTCCCCTTTTTTTTTTCCTTTCTTGCAGTAATTTCTGCCCGTCACCGAAAGATTGTAGTAATTCAAAGTAATTTTTCCTTTGAAGGATTGTCTATTTTTGCTTCATTTTTAGTTTTCTTTCTCTTCCGCATAATTTCTAGTTATATATTTTACATACATGTCAGTAAGTCTATCTGATCTGCAGATGCATGTTTGAGATTGTACCTGGTGCGTATAATTTATATTATTTTGGCTTACTCATTCGTCTTTTGGCACTAATTACTAACTGTAAATCGAAATGTCGATGCAAAAATCTATTGTATTATGCTTTTTGTTGGAAGATTGGGTCTGTGCTACAGTAGCAGAAATTTAATTGGTGATAATATCGGTTTATTTGTAAACGTACTTTCATTGTGTTTTATATCTGAAAATCTTAATATATTTTATAGTTAGTAATACTTTCCATCTGAATGTTTTTTATTTTTTACTCTTCTTTTACTTTATTCTTTCGATTATTTTTTCAATTTTTATTCAAGATGATGAGATTTTAAACTCTGCAAACTGATGGACCCAAGGTGTTCGGCGCGATATGCGTGAAACAACACAAAACTATTTGGTAAGAATTTCTTTTGTTTCTCTTTTGTATTATCGAGTAAATTATGACTACCTTCAACTATGCAAAGTTTTACATTCATGTGAATTGGGAAACTTTTTCATAAAATTTATACAAATGTAGAAATACTTATAGAAGGCTAAAAGCAATAGTAGCTTTTTGCATTTTACTTGTTATTTCAGTTAGATGTGTCGCTATTTGGTAATTGGCCATGGTATTAAAGTTGAGATGGTCAAAAAGCTGTCATTGGTGATTCTTTTTTTGTCTACCTAATTTTTTCTTGGCCAAGTATAGGTGTACAAGTAATAATGTGAAAATAAATTTTATTTAAAGGACTTCTCTATGCAAGTAAAAGGTTACAGAAAGATAAAACTAAATCGCTGGACTTCTAGCTTCAGGAGACGATGAATTTTTTGAAGCTCTGGCAATGATGTTGATGTTGGTGACAAACAGATTGGAAAAAATGCCGGTGAATACTGCTATGTATTTAAACCTTTCAATAGTCAGATCTTGGATGCAGTAGTTGCCATAATTCACAAAGTAAGTGTTGTATTTAAGATATGTACAATATTATTTTTTATTTTTCACTATCTATAGATATTTCATTCCTGCACAACTGGTGGACTATGTTATTTTCTGCTTATGCATGTCTACTTCTGAATATTTTGTGTCAATTTGGTAGCAAAAACTGGCACTAAAAGGAACTCAATGAAAATAAAGAAAGGCTATACAACAACAACGACGACCAGTAAAATCCCACAAGTGGGGTCTGGGCAGGGTAGTGAGTACGCAGACCTTACCTCTACCCCGATGGGGCAGAGAGCCTGTTTCCGATAGACCCTCAACTCAGGAAGGTGGAAAGAAAACGAGAATTGCTTTGATTACACACAAACAGAATTGTGTGACATACCAATTTAAAAAGGCTATATGAACGAAATCCTGAAAGGTCAGTAATGCATGCATTTATGTTCTTTCAATAATTTCGGTTGCCTTTATCTTGCTTATTTTCAACATTGGTAGTAAAATAGCTCAAAACGTGCGAGGTACGAGAGTGTGGTTCAATAATAAGGGCCTTACTGTTAACCTGAAATCTAGGGAATAATCAATTTTCTTTTACCGCAATGAGGCATTGTTGCTTCTTTCAAGGCATATCCCCACGTTGTGTTCTTGTTTCCTAAAAAAGATTCAGTTAGTGTTGTCTGCAATGTTGTTGGCGTGGACTAAGATAAGTAGATCTTGTTTGAAAAAGAATATATTTATATGATGTTATTTAGACTGATTTTTGGCTTTACTGGGTTGAAGTTTATGGAAAGAGAGCTTGAAACCTTAGTAGCTTTTGGCTGAGTTTGAAGTGGTTCACCAAGATGAAAAGAAGTTCAACGATCATGCGTTTGAAGAATTCCTGAAATTTACTTAGGTAACTTTGCTAAATGTCACAGTTATGAGGTTAGACTTTTTTGCCACACATTTTGATTGGTTAAGGTGTATTATTAAATTGAATTTAGTTATATCCTCCTTAAACTTATTGTAGGATCTGCTGAATAAAATGATGTTGGGGGAGTGGTTCTCAGTTTTATATACATCTTTCTTTCTTTGAAGGTTCTATTAATTTAATTTGGATGTTTGTCAAGAAATATTCATTGTTTGATCAAATTAACTTGAATGTGCTTGTGTCACTTATAATACGAAAGGGTACTTAACTACCCAAGACAAATAATATATAACAAAGAAAAAGGGAAAAAATATACTTGACTAATGAAAGTAATGTGACATCAACATGATTAGTTACTTTAACGTAATTGGTATACCAGTTGAATTATCTTTATAATAATCTCTAAATAATAAAACATCTCATTTAAACTTTTTCTTTAGTGCAATTAATGGGAATATAACGTCGCAGGGGAATGGAAAAGGCGAGATAAAATCATATTAACCTATTGATATTGGCACTTACTCAATGGTAATAAATTGAGTAGTGAGCAGTAAAGTGCTTTGCTCTTGTGCTCCTGCTTACCTTCTGGCTTCGGGGAGTAAATGCTTAAGTTTCTAGCTAAATGATAGTTCACATATCCTTCTGAAGCTTGAAATTGAGGTTTTAAGAGGTGCCTCTTCTACTTTAATTGGATACTGATAAGGAACGAAGTAACACATTTCTATTTTGATGGACAATTATGCTTTATATTATGTGAATTTATAGAGATGCAAAATTATAGAAATGCCAAAGCGCGAATGCTTGCTGTCAAAGCACTTGCATCAGCGTGTGAAATCTTATTCGTGCCAGAAAATCATTAAAAATACATATCTTAGTTTCTTTTCATTGACAATGAAGTCATGCAGACATCTTTTTAAGATTAGGATGGTTATTGGGAAAATAACTGAGATTCTCTGTTGGTTCTTGGGTTCGTGAAACAGTCATCGATGGTCTGAGAGGTACACCTATATTCTATGCATGAGAGGACTCATGGGCTTTTCAAGGAAGTTGGAACAAATGGAACTTGCATCTATTTGAAAGTTTTCACTATTATTAAATAAGAAACAAGATAGTAATCAAGGTGTTCATCAAGCTGCAAATAGCTACACATTTCATTATCTAGAGTCATATCTATTTTATCTGGAAGCAAAAATTTTCTTATCAATTATCTAGAAGCAAAGGATTTCTGTCTTCTATATCTTTTTGTTTTTGTTTTCTAAGAGTCCATTTCTACATCAATCATAGCTCACACTTGTGTTGTGTTACCTATAATCGCAGAATAGATATCTGAGTTTGAGAAGATGTCAGCCACAATGTCAATTAATAAGCACTATGTAACCTTGATGCTAAACTGCATAGTTTAGCTTCAGAACCTATACGTCATCTCTTATCCCTAATCCTGATTATTCTGGGATAAACTTGAAAGATTGCTTATCCTCTCGAATATGTTCGTTGGTTGATATATGTGCCATCACTTGTGAGATCATTGTGTGGAGTTTACTTTAAAGTTACTGCATAATTTAGCTTGCGTATATAAAAGTCATGCCTTATGTATGCGTTCAAACAATTTAGTGAATGCTATTTTAAGCCATGTTAAATTTTTACACTGTTATAGAAAGTGAACAAGCAATTGTTAACTATATAGTTTAGTGAATTAGGGTTAAAGTTATTTATTTTTGCAGCTAAACCCCTCCATTAGTGGAAAAGAAGTGACTTGAAGGTGCTAAAAGAAGCTCTTGACATAAATTGGGTAAGATTTTCATTTCTTTTTCTCCCAGCCAAGTGTCTGCAAAACTTTCACGCCTCTTCGAGAGAGTGAAGTCATCAGTGTGCGCAACAACATTATGAAAAGCACCCCCAGAATCTCGATTTATCTTACTGATGGCATTTTCTTCTAGATTCAGAAATTATATTGCATTTGGTTTAGTTATTACTTGAATCCATTAATGTTCTGTGTTCATACATACTTTAGAATGATGTCACTACAGCTAGATAGCTATTAAATTAATGTAAAATTTGATAGTTAAATGTCGATACAAAGAGCTATTTAGATGAAAAACATACACAAACACGCATATATATAGTTTGAGCTGATGATGAACTTTATTCTCAGTTATGGCTCAGCTACTTAATCAGATGCACTTTTACATTTCATTGGTTGGCTAGATATTTTTGTAAAAGATGCAGTAAATGTTCAAGGGGAAAACATAAGAACTTTTGTTGCCATATGCTTGCGGAGTGGAAGCCCGTCCCCCTCTTTCTCTCTAATTTAATTGCATTTATAACTGTTATGGTGCAATGAAGATTTAGTAAAACCTAAATTTGTTTTTCGATCATTAATTTTTATCTGTGGAACCTGTTTGATATGGAGCAAATTTCAATTTTCAGAAAAACAGGTTGATTCGAATAGGTCGTGTACAGTGCACTGTGAAACTAAATCTCCATTTTTATAGTACGTATAACTTGTAGTTCACTCTAATGATGGAATAAAGCTGGGCTAAATTGACTTGACATGGTTGAAAGTGATAAACTTGCTATATATAATAGCCTCCGACTTGTGCCATACAATTTAGATTGAAAATGTGCAAATATGTTGCAGCTTTTCATGTGTTAATACATTTCATTGGACAAAATGCATTCAGAGCATGAAGATCAACAATCGAAACCAAATTACTTCTCAACTAAGGCGGGATGGTGTAACCTATTTCACTTAAACTTGTACCAGTAGAAGTTCCACCAGATCATCCCTTAAGGTCAGTAGGTATTTTGTTGTTGAAAATTTCAAAAGTTATTTGCTACTGTTTTTTGTGTGTCTTATGAATGTTTGGATACATGCTGTCAAACATGTGAGAGCTTAAAGGAAGACACTGGGGTACTGCCGGTTCGTTGTGGTATACCAAAGGGGATGCTAACACTTTATGCACTCTCCAATAAGAAGTATGTGTCAATAGATTCGCCTATCCAAAAAATTAGAAACGATGTTCCAGAGCTGATCTATTTCATTTGTGCACAATTTATGAGCATTCCCCCGCAAAATTGTTGAAGAAAGTTGACATTGTCTATGCCTTAATTGAATAATTACTTGATTAAAACATATTATGTGTTACGCGGCGCCTTCCTGAAGTTCCTTGGAAGGGCGACGTAAGGCTAAGCAACCGATGTCAGTACGGTTGCTGTCCGCCAACTGAGGTCCCCTCCGTACGCTAGACTAGATTGTCAGTGCCGTACGGAAAAACCAATGTCATGAGCAATTGAAAGAGAGCAGAAAAGAGAATTGAGAATGAAAGAAAGCTTGATTGCATTGAATGAAAGCTATTACAGAAAAACAAGACGGTGTCGGGGGGGAGAGACACCAGTACAGAGAATTGTTTGCTTGCTTGAAAGTTTTGATTGCTTGGTCCCCCTTAATAATGCTTAAAAAAAACAAACCAAAGTTACATGACTAGACCTATGAAAGCTGTAAAATCGCACTTAAAGAAAATGCAGCAAAACTACTCTATATTTACAATGAAAAGGACTTAGTCTTCTACAAAGCAGAAACAAGTCTGTTGGCAGCAACTTTGCCTTTAGCATCAGGGTCTGCGCGCGCAGCATTGTTGGCATCTGCCTGTGGCTGGGCATTGGCGATGGCTATCGGTGGGGCGACAGAGGCACATGCGCGCTTGTCACTTGGAGCTGCCGAGACCACGGGGCCGACCGTGGCGACGGGCGTTGGGAGGCTGGCCAGGACACCACGGGGCGCGTCCAAAGGGTCATGGGGCATGGCTGGAAAGCCGCCCATGACATATGTGACGCATGAAGCCATTAGTTGTAACTACTTAAATAACCTAAGTATTGATGGAATTTGTGGTCGGTAGTAGCTTCATATAAAAGAACAAGAACTTTTTATCTAAATATTAAACATAACCTTTAGGGAGGCTTTGTCTAATAGAGACAAGTCTGATAGAACTTCAGGTAGAGTTTGTCTAATAGACAAAGGAAAATTTAGGACTGATGAATGATATTCTAGGATAGGATCTCAACTTTATAGGTAATACCAGTTGCGAAAAGAGAAGCGGGACAAGTTTCCACTGATGCAAAATGCCCCTTGACCCTCATTCCAGAGAACAGTTCTTCCCATACTCGGTTAGTACTGATTCCTATAATTTTATCTTCCCAGCAAAGTTTCAATTTTTGCTTTTTTTTATTTGGGGGAGGGGGTTCCTGCATTATTGTTTTTCTGTTTTCTACACTATTTTCAGTTTCTGCTCCATATTTGTGCAGTATGCACTTGCTTTTCAGTTTCTGCACCATATTCTTCTATATTTTCCTGCATTTTGCACTTATTTTTGCACTCTATGCGTTTTCATTCGTGCATTCTGCACTTGCTTTACAGGCTTTGCTCTTTTTGGGGTGCATTTACCTGCAATTTGCACATGCTTTTTTGCAGTTCGACTAATATTTTTTTGCATCTGGGATAGAGTTCACTCAAATTTGTATATTCAACTTTTAGCAAAATACTAAAGGTATGGTGACCCGCTCTACGTAGGTTTAACATCTTTTTCTCTTCTTTTCTCCCAGGGAATCTAAAATCTTGGAATTAGACATGGGGCTGGTTCTAATACTTTCATCAAATACTATTGCAAAAAGAAGGCTTATAGCAATCAAGGTCTATTGTATAACATAGTTACTGAAATGAATGTACATTGTATGGAGCTATTATGTAAATATTTAATCAGCATGATCATATGTTTCCTCTTTATGTAAATGGTTATTATGCTAAACAATTGAAATAAGCAGGAACCTTTTTGGTACAACAATGCCGGGCTTATGCCCGTGCACAGCACGGGCCCGGGCCATCTGGTAGTTTAATATTCAAAAGTATCGACACTATCTTTATGCCTTATCCTACACCTTGTAGAATTACCACGTACAACAAATTTTTATACCAACCAACACTTAAAAATGGTCCTAAAAGTGATTGGTAGCATCAGAAGCCTATAAATCAAAAAGGGCAGAAGCAGTTCATATTCAACAACAAACCCATATCACATAAATGGTAATCAGACTAATTAGACCAACAAGAATATCAAGAATATACAAAACTCAGATAATCTCCAAGAATCAACAAATCCCAAATACAAAGATATAATCTTCATAAAAGAATGTTACTATAAAATACCCAGATCATCAAATAATGATTGCATTGAAATAAACATCAAGAAGAGGGAAAATAACTGATATATTCAGCTGAAAAAAATAAAACATCACCTAATTTGAGGTAATTATAATACTGATTGATCTTACTTTGGAATCTGAGATTATGCTTCAACGGGGAGAGATTGATATGCCGAAGGCGAGAGAGAGAATAACAGGAAAGTGGGAGAGAAATGCGAAGTTTTACATCTCATAAAGGGCAGTTAAGTTAGTAGTTAGTACTATATTACGACGTAACGATTAAACATTAAAAGTCCATTACTCAGATGATCACTCAACTATCAAAGTCATTTTTCTTTCGTTTGTAACAACAAAGTCACTTAACTATGCTTATAGCACTCAAAAGGTCACTCAACTAGATTTCTCAAACTTTTTGATCACCAAATACCTATTTTACCGTCTAAATTATCAACTTTTATTTTCTTTTTATTTTTCTTATTTTTTTAATATATTATATACTTACCTTAGAATAAATAAATTTTATTTATAAATTAAAAAATAAAAAAGGTATTTAAGCTAATGTTGGAATAACAAAATATTGAGCATAGTAGAAAGTTAATTAGAACAATTTGTTCGTAATAATAATTTTGATATTAACAACAAAAACTCAAAAATTTATTTACACAACTGAAATAAAAGAAAACAAAAGTGTTAAAATATATATTCCATGCACGTATTATAGAATATAATTATTTAAAATAAAGATATTTTTATAATATACATTATATATTCTTAAAACTTATGCTCAATTATGTTATTATTCCAACATTATATATGCTAGAAAAATAACTTTTTATTTATAAATAAAATTTATTTTTTCTATAGGTAAGTCCGTAATGTTGATTAAAAAAAGAAAAAACATAATATTTAAAAAGTAAAACAAAAAGAGAGAAAAATAAAAGTTGATAATTTAGAGGGTAAAATAGGTATTCGACAATCAAAAGTTTGAGAAATTTGGTTGAGTGACTTTCTGAGTATTATAGGCATAGTTAAATGACTTTTCTGTTACAAACGAAAGAAAAATGACTTTACAACATAATTTTGAATACTATTTAAGTAATGTACTCATTACATTAACTATAACAGACTGAAATGTTTAATTTATTCAACAAATTAACGATTCCCAAGTTCCACACTTTGTTTTGGTGACTTCATAGTTTCCTCATTGTTATCTTGTAAAGTAGATGTACTCATGTCCTACAAAAGGTACATAGCTAAATGTCACGATTCCAAATTCCCTCGGTAGGATATCGTGATGGCACCTAGTCTATGAACTAGGTAAGCCTATCAATGAGGAATAATAATAGAAATATGAAATAAATAAGTGTGCAATTCAGATAATTACAACTCCTAAAATCCAGTAGAAATAAGTCACAAGCTTCTAAGAATTTATCCTCAATATCTCTATATATGTCAGAGTATAAAAAAAATAAGTAAGCAACATAATAAGGGTAGAAGGGGACTCCGGAGTCTGCGGACGCTGACAGATATACCTCAAAGTCTACATACATAGGTAGCTCACTGATATCTGGGCTGGTAGGATGTACCTAGATCTGCACAAAAAGATGTGCAGAAGCGTATTATGAGTACATCATAGCGGTACCCAGTAAGTGTCAAGCCTAACCCTGATAGAGTAGTGACGAGGTCAGGTCAGGCCCTACTGGAATAATAAAAGACATGGTGAAATATATAACAATATAATAAAAATAAAATGACAATGGAAATGAATCAAGTAAATAGTATGTCGCCATTTAACTACACAGAATAAGGGCAAATAATATCTCGCGAAACAAAAACAAAAATATTTCAACTTTAAGAGAATCACAACAATAATCAAAGGCAACTGCGGCCACAAATAAATATCAACAAGGGCACTCCCGAGGTACCGCCTCGTAGTCCCAAATCATAAATAAATTCAAAATATCTCATTTCATTATATCACCGCGGGAGCCTTCACATTAAATTTTAAAGAAAATATTTTTTTTTCCGAAATAGCATCCCGCGTTTTAGCCATCCTTATCACACCGCATGATTTCTAGTAGTTCCCCTACTAGCCATGTGTATCAAGCTACCCTTCTTTCACCGCATGCGTTTCAACACCCAGGCCTTATACCACCGCATGCATATCAATATCACAATATATCACAGTTTGCACCTCAAGTGCCCAAATATTTTAACTTGCTAAAATAAATCAACAACAATATTTTTCATAATAAAGAGCTCACAGCACCATCATAATGAGTACGAAAATCTCACAAAATATTCAGCAAAAATAATATTTCATAAATTTAACACCTTGTCAAAATATCAAATTTTTAAATGTAAAGTACTTCATTTTAATAATATTTAAATTAAGAAATCCATCCTTCAAGTAATGCACAGAATAAAAGAAAATAAAGTTTCAACTAAACAGGTAAAATAATTAGTAGAAAAAATGTCAAGCAAATATAAAATATAAAAATAGATCAATGATGATGAATATAATCGGATAAAATTATTTAATTAATGTGTAATAGAGATCTACACAATTTAAAATTAGAGTTTTCCGTATTTAGCCCGTGTACATACTCGTCACCTCGCGTACATGACTTTTCACACATCACAATTGTCATATAAATACCAATCCTAATGAGGAATTTTTCCCACACAAGGTTAGACAAGTCACTTACCTCAAACCGCGCTCAATTAGTTAAGTAGTATGTCTTTTCCTCGATTTTTCGACTCCGATCGGCTCGAATCTAATCATAATTAATTCGATACAATCAACAAAAATTATAGAATCAATTCCATAAGAAAATACTATATTTTTTTATAAAAATCCGAAATTAACTCAAAAATTGCCCGTGGGGCCCACATCTCGGAATCCGACAAAAGTTATGAAATATGAACGTCCATTCAACCACGAGTCTAACCATACTAAAATGACTAAATTTCGATAACAATTCGACCCTCAAATCCTTAAATCTATCCAAGAGAGTGTTTCAAAATTTTCCAACTTAAATCAAGTCCTGATACATCTTTGCGGCTCCTGGATGAATGGAGTAACGCGAACTGTGAGCCTCCTGGAGAATCAACTCACGCAAATTATCTACATTAGGCACACATAGTCTGTCATGCATCTGTAATACACCGTCATCTCCAATAGTGACCTCCTTGACGCCATCGTGCTGAATTGTGTCCTGAAGGACAAGCAGAATGGGGTCATCATATTGACGCTCTCTGATACGATCATAAAAGAAGACTGAGAAACCACACAAGCCAAAACCCGGCTCGGCTCAGAAACATCCAATCTAACAAACTGGTTGGCCAAGGCCTGAACATCCAAGGCTAAAGGCTTTTCTGCTACCGGTAAATATGCTAAGCTACCCAAACTCTCCGCTTTACGACTCAAGGCATCGACCACTACATTGACCTTTGCGGGATGATAGAGAATGGTTATATCATAATCCTTAAGCAACTCCAACCATCTCCGCTGCTGCAAATTAAGATCCTTCTATTTAAACAGATGTTATAGACTCTGGTGATCGGTGTAGACCTCACAATGGACATCGTACAGATAATGCCTCCAAATCTTCAAGGCATGAATAACAGCTGCTAACTCAAAGTCGTGGACCGGATAATTCTTCTCATGTACCTTGAACTATCTGGACGCATAGGCAATCACCCTACCGTCTTGCATTAACACTGCATCGAGACCAATACGCGATGCATCATAATACACAGTATAAGACCCTGAACCTGTAGGCAATACCAATACTGAGGTTGTAGTTAAAGCTGTCTTGAGCTTTTGGAAGCTCTCCTCACATTCCTCGGTCCACTTGAACGAAGCACCCTTCTGGGTCAATTTGGTCATAGGTGCAGTAATAGAAGAGAAACCCTCTACAAATCGGCGATAATACCCCGCCAAACCAAGGAAACTATGGATCTCCGTAGCTAAGGACGGTCTGGACCAACTCTGCACTTCTTCAATCTTCTTCGGATCTACCTTTATCCCCTCGCACGAAACTATATGACCCAAAAATCCTACTGAATCAAGCTAGAATTCACACTTTGAAAATTTTGCATATAACTTCTTTTCTCTCAAAGTCTGAAGCACAGTCCTCAAGTGATGCTCGTGATCTTCCCGACTCCAGGAATATACTAGAATGTCGTCAATAAACACAATGACTAAAGAATCAAGATGGGGCTGAAATACACTATTCATTAAGTGCATAAATGCTAATGGGGCATTGGTTAGCCCAAATGACATTACAAGGAACTCGTAATGACCATACCGAATCCTGAAAGCAGTCTTCGGGATATCTGGCTCCCAAATCTTCAGCTGATGATAGCCTGAACACAAATCGATCTTAGAGAACACTTTGGCACCCTGAAGCTGATCAAATAGGTCATCAATACGTGGCAATGGATATATGTTCTTCACTGTAACCTTGTTCAGCTGGCGGTAATCAATACACATCTGTATAGACCCATCCTTGCTTGCTGTTTTTCTACCGAAGTTGCTTGTTTAAAATCAGTTTGAATTTTGTTTTCACATTTGTTAAATAAATAGAGGTGTTGTTGCGTTTCTTTTGGGTTATACCTTGTACTGCTTTGGTGTTTATTGGTGAATGGTGTATAAATCGTATTTTGTTTGATAATACGGAATCCGTTTTTATTTTGGAATTGGTTAGAATTTCCAAATGTTGAACGCTACAGTTGAGTATATTTCGGAAGGGCTGTTTTGAGGTGTGGTTGGGCAGATTTTCAATATGTTTTTGTGGAGTTTTTTGGTTGGAATTTTGGTGTTATTTTGGTGTTGTTTCATGATGTAGTTTGCAGCACTTTTCAGCTGCTGTTTCCCTGCATTTTTGGTGTATTTTAGATTAAAAACAAAGCTGTTTTTGTGGCTTATTTCGGGTCGATTTTGGGGCTGGTTTTTGATGGAAGAAAGCTGACATTTCAGCTACTTATTTTTGCTGAAAAAGTGGTGTTTGGAAAGTGGTTAAAGGCTGATTTCACGGATGATTTTGTTGGGTTAGGAGCTAGTTTTGTTTTGTGGTAATTTTTAAGTTGTTTTGAGGTATCTTAGGGGGTTAATGGATTGGATGATGAAGGATCATTACATAGCTACAGTAAGGCAACATGGAAAGATGAAGAAGATCGTGTGTGCTCTTATGGACGAGCGTTCCTTAACCTTTTGCCATGGGAAGTTTACGTGAGTGGTAAAAATCAAACATTACCCATAATACCTTTGTTTAACCACCTGCTGCACAATGACCTCAAATTTAGGATTAAACATTTCATGAATATCGTAGCTTGCTTTAGACGCGATTAATAAATTATCGTGGCCATGGGTACGGTTCCCGTGGCATGGTCATGATGCATAATCACCAATGCGAGTGTGCGTTTCACGTGACTCGACCATTAATTCAAACAATAATAAAATCAATACGTTGTAAATCGCGGGTGCGTTTCACGTGGCGCGATTCGCAATGTATACAAAAACAAATGAGTGCGCGACATCGCGGCTTATTCAAATAAACTCCTTAAATAATTAAAAGCGGTTAAAAAGCTAAATGCACAATGGGTTATAAATATGTATTAATCAGATAATTAGGTAAATTATTAATAGTTGAGCGACCGTGCTAAAATCACGGAATTCAGGAGTGCCTCACACCTTCTCCCGAGTTAACAGAATTCCTTACCCGGTCTTCTGTGTTCGCAGACCATAAATAGAGTCAAATTTCCTCGATTTGGGATTTAAAATAAACCGGTGACTTGGGACACCATAAATTATTCCAAGTGGCGACTCTGATCAAATAAATAATCCCATTTCGAATATTGTCACTTTAATTGGAAAAACTCCCTTATCCCCTATCGCCTTCGGGAAAAAGGAGGTGTGACAGCTCTGGCGACTCTGCTGGGGATCGAACCCAGAATCTCTGGTTCAGGGTTCATAATTCGAGCTTAGAATAACTGTTATACTTGGTTTTTGTCTATTATCTGATTTTTACGTGTTTGAGCCTAATGTGCTAAATGCCGCTTTTTACCGCTTTGATATTGTTTGAACTGTATATAAACTGCTACGAAACCCTCCTTCTCTTTGAGTCTTCTAAATCTTCTGGGGAGCGTGCGCTTCGCGTGGCTTCTTTTCTGTTAGAGT
>AWOL01S0050640.1:12604-24767 GCA_000715115.1 Nicotiana otophora
TATACTTGTTAATCGGGCCGGGCTGACCCGTTTACAACCCGGTTCGACCCGGTTTCAACCCGGTACTGTAGCATGGGGGCGGACTGGGACGGGTTGGGAGGGGAGCGGGTTTCAAACGAATAATTTTTTTGATACCGGTGCACCGAAACCCGCTAAGCCTATTAACGGGCTACAACCCGGTTCAACCCGTTTTTTAACATTTTTTTTTTGACGTTGCCAACGGTCAAATTCAAATATTGTAAATTATCCTACTATTGCAAATGGTTTAGTTTATATTGCTAAAATTTCTCTTTTACTACATAATTTGAAGAAGAAAAAGGGATATGCTTATGTTGTTGAATCTATGCTAGATAAGTTTAAAAACTATTTCTACCCAATTCCCCCTATTTACCTAATTGGTGCTATTTTAAACCCTTTTATCAAAATGGCCACTTGTCGCCAATTAATCACTGCTTTATATTCTGATATGGACATTGGATCAACTGAAACTCCTGATATCGACACTTGTATTTCTGATCTACACAAACATTTAGAAATATTATATAATTATTATGCTAACATTGTTGATGCTTCTTTTGCTGTAGATGCAAATATTCCTTCAAGTTCAGTTTCAACATCTGGGACCAGTGCTTTGGATGATAATGATGGTGTTGAAGATGATTTGATTTGGTCTATACTAGGGGAGCATCAACAAACCAGTAGCAGGAATATTGATGAACTTCAATTCTACTTGCAAAAGTCAGCAGAACCCTGCACAAAGGAATTTCTACCACTGGGTTGGTGGAGGAGCAACTCCAATTTCCTGTTCTTTCGGCCATGGTTCGAGACGTGCTAAATGTGACGATTTCAACAGTCGCATCAAAAAAGAACCTTACATATTGGTTTATGGTTCTGATTCAACCAATGCCGGAAACCAAGAATTTCATGTTGACATGGATGAACTTACAAAATGATGCAAAGCATGTGATGTACTATTTTTCTATTTTTTATTTTTTATAATTGTTGTAAACTTTTAATTTGCAAGTTCAAAAATAACAAAATCAAAAAAGAACTCGCAACTTAATTTGAAGCATTATATAATATTATTCAATAAAAATATTAAATGAAAGTCTTCGAAGCTTGATCCTTACATATTGCCTATTGGTCTTATTAAATAAATTTTTGTAGTCACTTGCTTTCAAATTTTAATTTTAAAATTATAAAATTCAAATTAAAATTTAAAACTTNAATAAACAATTATACCAGGTATATGCAATATAATACCTTAATACCATTATAACATATATTGAATTTAACTATGTATATTAATACATTATTATACCTCTAAAAATAATTATACCAGGAGTATATTATATTATACTTCAATAAAAATATAATATAATTGAGTTATACCATGCATATTACCTTTTCCCCAATATTAATACAATATTATACATATAATTCCTTTAAAAGTTATACCAAATATATATAATAAATAATTGAATATGTAGTATTATTGTATTTGCTTCATAATGATTAAGTGAATAAAACGGGCGTAATTGTTAAAGAAGAGAGAGAAATGTAATAAAAAATAAGAGAATATAATTGAATTCCTAAGTTAAAATAGGAGAGAGAGAAGACAAATATCCCATAATTTGTACGTTTTGGTTGCTTATTAATTATGTGTATAATCTCTATCTGCCATTAGTGTAAAATAAATTGCCATTTATGGAATAAACAAAGAGTAATATTATTTTCTTAAATATTTTTTAAAAAGTGCTCACTTCTGTATTTTTTCCTTTTTTTTAATGTTTTGATTTGTGAATAAAAAATTAATTTTTGTTTAGTTAACAAACAAAAAGTCTGCATTTCCTCATTTATCTGGCGGCCAGTTTCTGGCCCGAGCGACATCACTTGAAAAATATGTTTTCTACGCAATTTCTTTCACTTATCTGGCCAAGCTACATCATTATGTATAAATAATAACTTTCACACTTAATTTCTTGTACGAGAAAGACTTAAATAGATTTTGAAAAATGTAAAACTAAACAAAACGGGACACTATATGTACCTTCAAACATTTTAATTTATATAAATATAATAAAACTTAGAAATCATAGAAAAGCATTTGGGTGCAATGTGTAAAGTGGAGGTTTGAGAAATGTCGAACAAGCCTGATCCCAACTTAAAGTGGACTGAACCTACTTCTACTCGGGTGAAATTTAAAAATAGCCAAATTTATAAGTGCTAATTAAAAAATAGCCACATTTTCAAAGGTAATCGAAATTTAGTCACTTTTCATGTAAAGATAAATCTAAACGAAAACACTGTTCAAAATCCGGAAAATATTCCAACATAATATATTGGAGTTCGAATTTTTTAAATGTGAACTTCCAACATAATATACTGGTCCAGCATAATATGCTGGAAGTTCATACACGGGTGCTCCAATCTCCAGTATATTATGCTGGAACTTTCCGTATTGCAGCAAATTGGAGGCTATTTTTCAATGACTTTGCAAACGCTGGCCATTTTTCAATTATCAATCCGAAAATTGGCTAGCCCGTGCTATTTTTACCTTCTACTCGGACGGCATGCGACCCAACTTAAGTGGACCATCAACTGGGCCTAAGTGGATCGGAGAGAAATGCGGATGCTAGTGGGAGGCGTTATATGGTATAAAACTCACAAATAGCCACTTCAACCCCCATAACTAAAAACTAACCACTATTATGGGATTTCAAATTTTACAAGTGAAACTTTAGGACTATCCTGTGAAATTTGGAACTCTATGGCATTGGCTATTTTTAATCATTCTCTCACACCATGATCATAGGGCTTCCTATGCTTGAAAACAATCTAAGCNATGCTTCTGGTTCTCTTCATTTTTTTTTTTCCTATCAAAAACTTGGCCAAATACCTTAATTTTAGAAAAAATACTTTTTGACAAAAAAAATACTTTTTCCCTAAAAGAATCTTGGCCAAACAGGCTAATAATCTCATTGAGTAGTTATGAATTTCTGATCTTTGAATTTTGAGTAAATAAAGGCTTTATGACAAATTAAAGTTGCATTAAAACGCGACAGGGTTAGTTGATACTTACTTTATGACGTGGTCACGTTAGAATAGTTACTTTAGATCTTATGTTTTATACTATTAGATTTGTATATCAGTAAAAAAATATAAAAACTACAAGCACTTATTATTATTATTAATAATAAAATATTAAATAGTGTAGGATAATAGCGTCTCTGAAGAAACATAATCAGCATGGATCAATGTAACTTATCAGAAAGACATCTTTTTTTGGTTGTAATTTGCTCAAGCGGAAAAAAAATATATTTTTTCTAGTGGTGTAGCGCGATCCACGATGTTTTTATTTTTTATTATTATATTTTTATTGTTTTATTTTAGTTTATTTTTATCCACGATGTTTGGTCCTCTTTCTCGTCATAAATTATGCTTGGTACTATATAATGGGGACAAATAGATACTGCTGGTCCCCCAATAATGTTGTTTAATTAACATTATTATATTATATTATTAAGCCACGCTTATGTCACATGATTACAACAACTACCACTCCCATTAATGAAACCAAATAATACCTATTGCGTCCCTACCTCACCTCCTTTTTTTTCTTAATTCCACATTTCACACATTTTCTTGCTTTCCGTCCACTTGACATTAATAGCCACATTTGTTCTCTTTGGTGTATTTCGTTTTCCTGAAAGTTACTCGTTTGGAGTAAGACATTTTTGGATATCTGGCACCATTCAATTTCGCCGTCGATTCTCAACGAAACTTTTCATCCAACGGCTTATACTTTCTTTTTGGATCAGATTACAGAATAACCAACGTTATTACTAGTAGGTTGGTCCCACCACTCGATCCTATTTAGTCTTAGGCAAGTCCCAATCAATCCTACTGTCTGGTAACCACTAATATTTTTCACTTGCATTTGTCACATTTTATATGGTGGTGGTTATTAAGTTCAAAAGTACATTAACTACAATAGCTTGTAACTAAAAATAAAATGAAAAAACTAAAGTTAAAGAATTTCGAGAAAGTTTATTAAAATAGATTTTAAAAANTAATAAAAAATGATCAAAAGTACATTAACTACAAAAGCTTGTAACTAAAAATAAAATGAAAAAACTAAAGTTAAAGAATTTCGAGAAAGTTTATTAAAATAGATTTAAAAAAACATACAGAGAGAGCCACTATTTGGTTTTAAAGTATTCACTTACTATTGATAGAGAGTTTCTCGCTCATTGAATAGTAAGACTTTCTTTTCCAAAATAGTCATAATACTTTAGCTTTTTAATCAATCTTCTTTCTTTTGATTTTATTCTCGGATGATTCTGAAGGCTAGTTAATATTACAATATGCCAGTTGGTAAATATTCGATACTTTGGGCGTAAATGGAACCTGAAAACACGATTTTTAAAAAATATAATTCAAGAAATACTGAGTAATATACTCCTAATAACTTATTTTGCCAGATAATTTATGTTCACCAGCATGGAATCGCTAGCTGCGCAATCTATTGCGGTGGGTGAAAAAATACACCAATGTTTTATAATATATCATATCGTATTGTATTGTACTGTATTGTTTGATGAATACGATGTTTAAATAGATTGTATCGTTTGCCATTGTTTTATGATATCATGCCCTAGCAATATGAAAAATAAATTTGCAATATTATAAAAAAATATTATAATACGAGATAAATTTTTTATATAAAAATGTAGGGTATATAATAAAATAAAATAATTTAATAATAGTGAAGGGTGAGATGAGAGAAAAAGACAAGATAACGACGCAATCACACCAAATCGGTCATTACATAAAGTGACACATTCCGTCGTTATGTAACAACGAATTTAACGATACGATACAATAAAATTTAAGTAACAATTAAAACAGACATCGTATCTAAAGTAACAATACGATGCCTTACTATTTTATTTATTTGACACGAGGAATATGCTTATTATCTTAATCATATCTACGAAAGTCTCCTTTCACTAAATTAGCAGTTTATCCATTCTACAAAAGGCTTGTCCCTTTCTTGTAAGTCGCCCAAAACAAATTTATGTACTACATTTAAACATTTTTAATATATAAATATAATTTCCTCTCATTTATACTTTTTAACAGTAAAAGAAATTTTTAATGTTACGTCTTCTTCAATCAATAAGAAACAATTACTTTGTCCTCTTCTTTAATTAACCAATTACAGCATGCTNCCGTCGTTACGTAACAACGAATTTAACGATACGATACAATAAAATTTAAGTAACAATTAAAACAGACATCGTATTTAAAGTAACAATACGATGCCTTACTATTTTATTTATTTGACACGAGGAATATGCTTATTATCTTNAGGAGTGCTTTTCTCAAAAGTAATTTTAGTGAGAAACAATTTTGTGTTTGACTAATTAATTTGAAAATCACTTGTGAGCAACAATTAGTGTTTGACCAAGTTTTAAAAAACTACTAGCCTCTTTGGCCAAGTTTTTAAAATCTGCTTATTTTGAGAAGTGCTTTTTACAAAAGTGTTTTTCAAAAAAGTACTTTTGGCGAGAATCGGTTTGTGTTTGGCTAATTAATTTGAAAAGTATTTTTGAGCAGTAATTAGGGTTTGACCAAACTTTTGAAAATTGCTTCTAAGTTTATTTTTCTCAAAAGTGATTCTCAGAAAAGTGCTTTTGGAGAAAAAATATATTTTCTGATTCTCAAAAACTGGTGCTTCTCCTCAAAAACACTTTTTTCCTTCTAAAACCTTGACCAAACACCTCANTAATCATATCTACGAAAGTCTCCTTTCACTAAATTAGCAGTTTATCCATTCTACAAAAGGCTTGTCCCTTTCTTGTAAGTCGCCCAAAACAAATTTATGTACTACATTTAAACATTTTTAATATATAAATATAATTTCCTCTCATTTATACTTTTTAACAGTAAAGAAATTTTTAATGTTACGTCTTCTTCAATCAATAAGAAACAATTACTTTGTCCTCTTCTTTAATTAACCAATTACAGCATGCTACGTCAATGTGTAATTAGTGAACATGCTTAACTTGTCGTCTGAAAGTTGACCACAAGGATTCCATTCCATATGTCTTAATCAAGTCCTGTTTCTTTCCATAATTATTTGTAGGAGGACTATCTTTTATCCAGCAGAGAGCAGATGAGAAAATTGAAATTTAATACTCTCTGTCTCCATTAATGCAGTACTACACTTTCTAATTCTGTTCATTTTCTCTGTTGAAGAATAATAGCACTCGCCGGAAAATATGGCTGATGATTTTGCAACGTCGGTGGACATGGGATTACAGTTAGCTAAGCGAATTTACTACGGTAAAAATCCACCGAAGCCACTGGTAATGGAGAAAAAATCATCTTTTACGGAGATTAATTACCTGCCGACAGGGCCAATGATGTACGCTGTAATTAGGGACCCGTCGATTGTGGATAATCCTGATATTCCGAGCTATCAGCCGTACGTTCACGGTCGTTGTGATCCGCCGGCGTTGATTCCGCTTGACATGCACGCGATTGGAATGGAGGTGGACTGTTATATGGACACTGCTTTTGTAACGGTCAACGGGAGTTGGCGCGTGCACTGTGTTGCTTCTAGCCGCTGCTGTGATTGTCGCTTCGCTGTACCAATGGGAGAGCAGGTTTTGTATCTTTTGTTTATTTGCAAGTTTATTGTTCTTTTCTGGAAATCGTTCTGTTTATCTTCCACACACTCCTTTTTTCTCTCTCTCTCTCTCTCACACACACTTTTTTAATGGTTCTGTTTCTCTTCCCATGAACGTTGAACTTCTGAGTTTGAGTTTCAGATTCTATTATTGAAGTGTTATTTGAAGTCACTGATTGCGAGATACATGGATTTCTGTTTTGATGCTTGATCAAACGAAAATTGGCCTTTTCCATACGGAATGAGCTTGGTTCGCTCCGTTCTCTTTATTTTCATGGTAAAGAGAGCGACGCTATGAGTTTCCTGATGGTTGAAAATAACTTTTATGCACTACGGTATAGAAAATATTCATTATCAGGTCACTTATTACCTTATATAAAAGAGGGTCATTTATTAAGTATTCCTGCTGTTACACGTTAAAATTCACTCGTGTTGTGTATAACTTAAATCCATTGAAAATACACCAAGGAGCTAGGATAACTCTTCTGTCATGGAAGCTAGAGCATTTAAGGAACAAAATAAAATGTTTTCTCCACTCTCTTTCCTTTCTTATATTGGAGCTGATTGTTTGACACAACACATTATGATCGAGAAAGTTGGAGATAAAGAAGAAGAGACAAGAAAAGAGAAATTAGGGCTTTGGTCTAGACGAAATAAAGCTTGGTCGTATTGACCAAAGCTCTTTATCTCCTTTTGATACAAAACACTTTGGATATTGAAGTGTCCACTTTGGATACTGTTTCACTTTAGTGCATGTGAGCACGTGTCAATGTATATATTTGCAAGCCCACAGATAAGAATAGGACACCTATAAAATAAAGTAATAGATTTTTATTCTTTTATGCTGTGTAAATATATGTAAAGGAAGAGAATGAAACACAAGAAACTTTTTTCATCATTGTCTTCTTTTCAAAATTCTTACATGGTATCATAGCAGTGAAAGCTCGATTCATCAGTCATCTTCCTCATCTTCATATAAATCTTAAACAATGCCTGATAACGCTGCAACCATAGTGGCTCTGAACACCACTGGAGTAATCCCTACCATCGACTCAAACCATGCATATTTTCTTCATTCTTCTGATGCACCAGGAATGTCTCTTGTCAACATAGCTTTTGATGGAAGAGGATTCCAAGGATCGAGAAGATCTGTGCTTATAGCACTATCTGCTAAAAATAAAATAGGATTTATCAATGGTTCTTGCCCTGCTCCAACTCTCACTTCCAGAGACTATCAGCATTGTAGTAGGTGTAATGACATGGTAACATCCTGGTTGCTCAACTCATTGTCCAAAGACATAGGAGACAGTGTCATTTACTCTAAATCTGCTAAAGATCTCTTGACCAGCCTTGAACATAGGTTTGGTCAGTCAAATGGAGCTAAGCTCTATCACATGAGGAAGGAATTATCAAGGTTAGTACAGGGAACTAGTGACATAGCAAGCTACTTTACAAAACTCAAACGTTTATGGGATGAATTGGATTCATTTAACTGTGATGTGAAGTGCAGTTGCTTGTGTGTCTGTGAAGGGGAGCAAAAATTAGAAAAGTCACTAGATGATGAAAGACTTATTCAGTTTCTTATGGGTTTAAATGATAGTTATGGTCAAGTAAGGGGAACCATCCGGATGATGAACCCCCTACCAATCATCAACCATGCATATTCCCTGGTATTGCAAGATGAAAGCCAGAAAGAAGTTTTTGCTAACCCACTCATTTCTCCAGATTCTTCATCTTTCATGGTAACGAATCAAAACAACTTGGCACAAAGGAGTGCAAGGTAGATGCAAAGGAACTCAATGCAAAATCAAAAGTTTGGGAACAGCATCCAAAAAGGGACTAACTCTACTCAAAGGAACACAACTTTCAAGGGAAAGAAAACTAAGTTTTACCCTAATGTAACATGAAGTCATTGCAAGAAAGTAGGTCACACTATCAGTGATTGCTACAGAATTATAGGTTTCCCAGAATACTTTGAATTCACAAAGGGAAATCAGAATCAGAAGCAATAGAGCATTTCAAATTGAGGAATCAAATCAAAACAGTAGCAATCAGAATGAAGTACTCAATCAACACCTCTTACAGGATCAATTTTCACAGTTGATACAACTAATCAAGCAGGTTAAAGGTGCAGATTCGGGAATTTTTGGAACAGATATCAATGCTAATGCTGTGGCTGGTACTATTGCTAGATATCGAGGAACTTGTCTTTCAGTTTTTAATTCTAGTACATGGATTATTGATTCTGGAGCATCTAAACACATATGTTTTGACTCAAATGCCTTTATTTCCTTGACACCCCTCCCAGTCCCATTAAACATAAATCTGCCTAATTCTTTCAAAGTCACTGTCACTCACATAGGAAGAATATCTATTCTTCCTGATTTCATTTTAGAAAATGTATTACATGTACCTAGTTTCAGATACAATCTATTATCTGTTTACAGGTTTTGTTTACAATTTCATTCTATTCTCTTTTTTACCTCTGGTAACTGTATGTTGCAGGGTCCTTTAGTTAAGAGGGCACAAGTTTTTGGTAAGGCAATGGATGGACTATACCTTTTGGAACCAAGTGGAGTTAGAAATAGCACAAGTGTGGTACCACTTTTAGTTTTAAATCAAAATGTCTTTAGTCAATTGTCAGTTTCCTTTTTCTGCAAACTCAGTTTCAGATGTAAGCTTTTGGCACATTAGGTTAGGGCATTTGCCCTTTTCATTAATGAAACATCTCAGTTTTATTTCTTTACCTTCTAGGCATTTGCCCTTTTCATTAATGAAACATCTCAGTTTTATTTCTTTACCTTCTAACTCTGATTGTTTCTGTCAAATTTGTCCTAAAGCTAGGCAAACCGGAATTTTGTTTTCCTTTAAGTCAAATTAAATCAACAAGGGCATTTGAGTTAATCCATATAGATATTTGGGAGCCCACAAGGAGTCAACTTACAATGGTTTTAAGTATTTCTTGACAGTTGTAAATGATTATAGTAGGGTAGTTTGTACTTTCCTTATGAGCACCTAAAGCAATGCTTTTGGACTCCTTAAAAATTTTCTCACAAAGGTGGAAAAATATTTGGTGTAAAGGTACAAAAGATAAGAACATATAATGCTTTTGAACTTGGGAAAGGTTCTTCGGAGGCAACATTTTTAGCCTCTCAAGAAATGCTATATCAAACATCATGTATGGCAACTCCTCAACAAAATGGAGTGATTCAGAAGAAGCACAAACATCTTTTGAAAATTGCAAAGGCTTTGTTGTTTCAGTCTAAGCTTCCTCTTCTTTATTGGGGAGAATGTGTACTAACTGCAACCTATTTGATCAATAGGTTACCTTCTAGAGTGCTTAAAGGAAGGACACCTTATTTTGTTCTACTCAAACAAAAATCCTCTTATGAACAATTGAAGTGTTTTGGTTATCTTTGTTATGTATCTACTTTGACTAGTGGAAGAGGTAAGTTTGACCCAAGGGCAAAGCCTTGTGTGTTCTTAGGTTATCCCTTGGGACAGAAAGATTATAAAGTTCTAGAGTTGGATACAAGAACAGTGAGTGTATCTAGAGATGTGTACTTCTATGAAAATCAGTACCTTTTTGCCTCTACTACTACACCTACAGATTCTTTTTTTCCTGTTACATCACCCCCAGAACATAGTGTAGCCTTATCATCAGAACACATAAAGGATGAGCCCGCTATTCCCAGCTCACCCTTACCTTCACTGCCTGGCTTTTCAAATCCAAGCAACTCAGCACCCTTCCTTCCACTTCAGGTACAAGTTCTATTTCCCAACCTAGATCATTTCCTCATTCACCCTTACCTATATCCTTTCCTGAAGTCAGGAAATCCACTAGAACACATAATCCACCCTCATATCTCCAGGAATATATGTGCAACTCAGTCTTTCTCACAGACCTCACAAACTCCTGCTTCACTGCACCAATCCAGCCCATTGTTCTACCCTTCACAGTTCTTTCTCCTACCAATCAGTCTATACTTAATTCCACCTCCTACTTTGTTGAACCTACTTCTTACTCACAGACAACTTTACACCCAGGGTGGCAGGAAGCAATGGAAAAGGAATTGGAAGCTCTAGAACTGAACAAAACCTCGGAGGTTGTGCCTTTACCTTGCGGAAAGAAAACTCTTCCTTGCAAATGGGTCTACAAAGTGAAATACAAGTCTGATGGATATTTGGAAAGATTCAAAGCTCGTTTGGTTATTAGGGAAGACACTCAAAGAGAAAGGATAGACTTTACTGAGACTTTTTCCCCAGTTGTAAAAATGACAACAATTAGGTGCTTACTTGTTATTGCAGTGAAAAAGGGATGGAAGGTGTCACAACTAGATGTGAATAATGCCTTCTTGCATGAGGATTTGCAGGAAGAAGTGTTTATGAAATTTCCAGCAGGGACAACACCACCTTCACCCAATCATGTCTGTCTTTTGAAAACAATCGCTATATGGACTGCGGCAAGCCTCAAGGTAGTGGTATGTAAGGCTCACTGCAACCCTAAATTTTAAAGGATATTCACATTCTTTAAATGATTATTCCTTTTTTTTTAAACAATCAGCAAGAAGGATTACCATAGTTGCAGTTTACGTTGATGATATTCTAATCACAGGGGATGACTCTACTGAACAGGCATACCTAAAATCTTTCCTTCACTCTAAATTTAAAATAAAGGACCTAAGGGATGCACATTATTTTTTGGGATTTGAGATTTTAAGGGAAGCACATAGAATAATTTTGACTCAAAGGCGCTTTACCTTAGATCTCTTGTCTGAATTTGATTGCATGAGCATGCGCCCAGTTTCTTCTCCCTTGGATCCTACTCAGAAATTGCGAGCAGAGGTAGGGACTTTGCTTCAAGAACCCACTTATTATCGTCGGTTGTTAGGAAAGTTGAATTTCCTAACACACACCAAGCCAGACTTGTCCTTTACGGTGCAACATCTTAGCCAATTCATGCAAACACGTCGTCAACCCCATTTAGATGCCGCATTCCATTGCCTCAGGTATCTCCTCAAGGACCTAGGATTAGGGCTTTTTCTGAATTCAAAGCCTAATTATCAGCTCCTTGCCTTCTGTGGTTCCGATTGGGTATCTTGTCCTCAATCTCGCAAGTCCATTAGCGGGTTCTTCATCAGCTTTGGGGGTTCTCCCGTCTCCTGGAAATCAAATAAACAAAACTTGGTGTCATTATCCTCTGCTGAAGCAAAGTATAGATCTATGCGGAGAGTCACAACAGAGGTTACCTGGTTAGTGCGTCTATTGACCGATCTTTCGATTTCCCTTCCATTGCCAATAGATCTCTTCTCCGACAGTTAGGCCGCCATTCACATCGCGAAAAACCCGATTTTTCACGAGCGTACCAAGCATGTGAAGTTAGATTGTCACTTTGTCCGGCAGCAATTTTTGGCCGGAATCATCTCTCTTTCTTACATTCCTTCACGTTCTCAGGTGGCTGACATT
>AWOL01S0050641.1:21937-43302 GCA_000715115.1 Nicotiana otophora
CCCCTCAAATCCTCATTTTACATTTTGAAAGATGTTTTACAAATTTTCCTCAAATTTCCAACTTAATTCACTAATTAAATGATGAAGATAAAAATGGATTCATGAAATATAATACGACTCGAGTAAAGAACACTTACCCCAATGAATTGCTTGAAAAACCCTCAAAATATCTCCCAAAGCCGAGGTTTACAACTCCAAAAAATGATAAAATCCTCAAACCATTCGAAATATATGATTCTACACAGGGATCCAGCATTTGCGGTCAGTAGTTCGCTTCTGCGATGGCTGCTTCTGCAGAAATTTATACGCTTATGCGAAAATGCCTTGCCTCAAACAAAGTTGCTTATGCGACAGCATATGCGCTTCTACGCATGCGCTTCTACGCTCAGCATCCTGCACCAGCGAATGCGCAGGTGCGCCCAAACATCTGCTTCTGTGGTCTTCCCCCTTCTAGCCTTGCTCCGCATCTGCGCCCCTTCTCCTCACATTTGCGATCAATGCACCTGCGCCCAGGGATCTGCAGGTGCGGCCACACTAGACCCCTACCCAAACCAGCTTCTCTCAAGTCCCATACCACAACGCGGACCTACTCGAGGCCTAAAATCATATCAAACAACATGGAAACTACAAATCGCATCTCGAATCGAACTTATGAACTTTTAAATCTTCCAACATCCAAAACTCGTGCCTAAACATATCAATTCAACCCGGAATGATGTCAAATTTCGCATGCAAGTCCCAAATGACATAGCAGAGCTAATCCAACTCTCGGAATCTCAACCCGAGCCTGGTATCAACAAAGTTAACTCCCAGTCAAACCTCATAACCTCCCAAAACTTTAACTTCTTAATTTTCGCCAAAATGCATCAAATTACCCTATGGACCTCCAAATCCAAATTTGGACGTGTGCCTAAGTCCAAAATCACAATATGAAGATAATGGAATCATGAAAATTCCATTTCAAAGTCGTCTACACAAAAGTCAAAACTCCAATCAACTCTTACCGCTTAAGCTTCTAAAACAAAAATCCTTCTTCCAATTAAATTCCGAATCATTCGAAATCCGAACTCAACCGCATATGCAAGTCATAACACATAATACGAAGATGCTTGAGACTATATGCCGCCGAACAGGATACTAATTCTCAGAATGACCGGCCGGGTCATTATACCAGCATCCATATATATGACATCTGTCTACAAACATCTAAGAGTACATGAAATTCATAAGGGTTGGGACAGGGCCCCGCCATACCAATCAGTATGGACCTCAATAGGATTCATGGATCATACATACATGCTTAGAATAACTTTATAAGGAAAGAACAACATGGACAACCTTAGTTGCTAGGAATAGATCCGTTATGAAATAGCGTATCATTTACGTTCATTTCACTTTAGATCATGCCAAAAGAAAGAAGGAAGTGCCTTAACTTACCTGTATGATCTTTCCTTCTTCCTCAACCAAGCTCAACACAACCTCTTGCGTCTATCACAAGTGGAATGATATTGTCGTCAACATATACTATCGTACCATCATATTTGGCTAGTCGTATAGCGTACAAAAGATTGGGCAGCAACTCCCCTATTTTTACGACATCCCAAAGGCCGCTAAGGGTCATCAACAACCCAACAACAACAACAACAATATAATCCTATATGAGCTTCTCTGATTATCTTAACAATCATATTGAGCGGCAAGCTTGTTTTTACTAATAAAAAAACATAAATTGAATCCAACTCTTACTCCATAAATTGGTTCACAACCTTCATAACATCATACTTATATGTACTATATGATTCCTAGTTTAAAACATCCATAAAATGACTTCCAAAACAGCCCCATACGCCTAGCACCCTAACTTTTATTGTCAATCATTTGTGTTTCATGTTTTCTTCTTTAATAAACTTAGTTAACACCTAGAAAATCTTAACAACAGCAGCCACAACATTATCAAATTATTTCTCATACTTTTCAGCCACCACAAACTATATATGTGGCCAATAATAGTCCGAAAAAAAAGATAACCATATCTCATGTTCTTTCAAGTGCTATCTTATGGTTGTTTACTCAAACAACATAACCAACATAAGATTAACATTAGGAACAATCAAGAAGATGTTATACATACCTTGGACAGTAGCTTCAAATCGAAATCCCATTTCAAATTAGCTCACAATAGCCCTCAATCACACCATAAATTCATAGAAGCATTCTTTTGTAGTATTTAACACTTTTGATGATGATTTGAGTTGATTTCCCTTGAGTTTGGATCTTGGGATATGAGAGAGGGTTTTGGAGAGCTTTTGGACGAATTTTGGGTGAGAGATGGCCCGAAATAAAGCTGAAACATCTTTTAAAAGAAGTAAGGTCGGTGGCCGTCTCATGTGGGTCCCAACAGGAGCTACTTGCACAGTCTCGTAAAAATATGAATATCTCTCTACTCCGACGTTGTATCGATGAACGGTTTAATGCATTGGAAACTAGACTCGTAAATATTCGATTTTGCGGGTATATCATCCCTTACATCCAAGTACATTGAGAGAAAAGTTCAGTAACATTAGCCTAAATTTTCTGTAAAATAATGAACATAACTTGCGACAACCTTTGTCGGCTTTTGTTTCATAACTCGCTTTGCTTAAAAATATAGCACACAACTATCACACGACAAAAATACCTCATAACATTATCTTATTATCATTTTAAGTACCCTAGTCTCACCCCACAAGTACGGATTATAAAATTCTCAACTTGCCGACATTCAACAAAACTTATTTTCTTCGATTCGATTAGCTTCTTAACCTTTCAACCCTCATGATACTCCTTAATTAAAACTTATTTTAACACTTCATTATCTTTATAAAGGTCCTTCAATTTTCTAAATCATATTGATTCACTTAAGATAAATTCTAACTTGAAAGTTCAGGGTGTAACAAAAAGTAAGATTAACGACTGAAATTAAAGAAGATAATGAGCCTGGCTCCGAACTCGGTCCTTCCAAGAGCAGAAATGAAGGCAATGCTAAAATTATTAGACTGAGCTAATAATGAAGTATAATTTTGTGTACAGAATCTTTTCTGTTCTTACAAGAGTTGCCAATCTAGTATTTATAGCTATTCATAAGGAGACAAGATCCTAATATCAAGCCCTTTTAAATGAGAATAAAAAGTGTCATTGTTTGGTGCATAGCGATTGGCTTTGAATGCAAATATTATTTGTAACAATTGCTCATTTAATGCTATCCATTGTCAAGACTTTGAATCTTTGTCATCTATTATGCTTCCTTCGGGATTCACCCTGTATCGGTTATGTACTTCATAACCGATGCCAATTACTTACCGACTCAACTTCTGTATGTTCTCGGTTTCACGTGTCACTTTGTTATTTAGTCACCTGTAATCAACCAATTTCACCCATACACGTAAAATGTTACTAAAATATATGATGAGTGTGTGCCTTTTTGCTTCTTTTTTTTTCTTTTTTGTCTTTTTTTACAGGAAAGAAAATTCAGTAGCCAAAGCTTCACTTTAAAAAAGAAACAGCTAGCGGTGCACTCTAAAACAAGATCTTTCCAAAGTGATTGGATCCAGAATCAATAAATTTTATGCTTTTCATTACGAAAACTTTATATTACCTTTCAAGCCTTCAAGGGTTACCTCTATACTGTCTTGATACATGGAAAAGAAAAACTATTTTCGAACGGTCTTAAAAGAACAAATCAACAAGGAGAGTCCCAAAGGTATTCATGCTCCCTCCCCCTAACCTCCAAATTTTCTACTACAATCAGACTTATCTATAACAACAATCTTTTATATCAGCACTTTAATATAACGGTCAAGTTTTCTTTGGAACCAATTTTTCATATTATGTGTGATATATGTTCTCTATAATATCACTTTACTATAGTAACAAAAAAATATCGGAACAGACAAACTGTTATAGAGAGGTTTAATTATATACTATTTATTTTAATAGGTTGTTATCCCGCTAATAAGGCGTTCTGCCTTTAAGAAAAGAAGTAACTGTTATGTACTAAAGGTGTAAAAACATAAATAAGTCACTTTTTTAAGTGGTGCCAGATTCAAGAATTCTAACACGAAAATTCATTATAAAAAAAAAGAAGAAAAAAAAAGAGGTAACTTTAGATTTAAACCTGCAACTTGAAGTAAATTTTGAGCCACCTTTGATCTACATTAAAAGATTAGCTAATGTCAAGGGGATGAAATGATTTATTGATGTATATTTAACATAAATAAATCTTACAAGAAATTTGACTTGTTTATCAGATATTAAATTAGGCCAATAATATAATAAATCATTAATTATACTGTTCATGTACATACAACATAAATAAATCTTACAAGAAATTTGCCTGAAGATAAATATAGAGGAACCTGACTTTACAGAAGTATTAAGAAAGGCCATAGGCTAGCAATTGGTGACCCTTTACGGTTGCGTAGTTCCAAGTTCCAACTAGTGTGATAGCTAAAGCAAGATCCTTCATGAGCACAAAATGGGAAATATTCCCTTGCAATTAATGGTAATAAAAGAGAATTTAAAGAATACATTTCTTTTTGTCTCCATAGCCTACGGAGCTACGAGGTACTTGACTTACAAAATTCTTAAATCTTTGTCCCATCAGACAAAAAACAGTGGACCTTAGTTAAGCTTAGTACCGGTCCATGCATGTTCCCCTATTATTCCGATGTGATATGCTTTTATTTTATTTTTTGTTTCAATGGGGTTGGTGAAAGATTACTTTAGATTTGCTGCTTTCTGAAGGATTTCCATATCCAATATGGAGCAACAACCCACCTTCCTGTGCCTGGGGGAAAAAGAAATAGTAAGGGTTTGCTTGGTTATGGGGAATAAGATTATAACTTCCAAACAAAATTTAAGATTGTATTTATCCTATATTTAGTTACGGGTCTTAGCTAATACTGATATAAATTTTATATCAAAATGGTGTGCGATATTAATTATCCCATATTTTATGTGGGATAACAATCTCAGGATACTTTTGGTGATGACATGATTCTCTCTCGAGGCAGGTTAGTCTAAACGTGAGCCAACCATGGGAAAGAGAGCTCGTGTACCATCTCAGAAGGTGTTATACGTCGGTTGCGTCTCAAGCCAAATTCAGAGCAGGAACAAGTGCTACTACTGGTTCGATACTGGGAAAGACCAATTCTCCTTGTGTAAATTTCTCAAATGAAATAGTAACCAATGTAACAGTAGCGAATAATGCGAATGGAGAGAAATTGAAGTAGAAGAAAGCGATGAATATGTGGAATAAAGCAATTCATAACCCTAGGAGTAAGCAAATTTTAATTTCCCGTGTTCCAATGCCGGATTCAAACTGGAATATGTTCCATCCAAGGTACAAGGTGAGTCTCGTGTAGTTGTAATTGAACTTGATGATATTACTAGTGAGATTGAATACTGGAAGAATGTGATAGTATGTTATGTACTAGATGTGCATCCTCCATTTGTTGTGATTTAGGACTGTCCAGAAGTCATGCGCTAAATATGGCATAAAAACAATTTCTATGCTAACAAATAGGGTTATATTGGTCAAATTTGATACGGCTGTAGCAAAACAGGAGGTGCTAAATGTAGGGATCTACTATTTTAACAATAAGCCATTCATTGTCAAAACATGAAGCCTAGATTTGGAGTTTACAGTGCCAATATGGGTAAACTTTCCAAGCCTCAATTTCAAGTATTGGAGTCCTAAGGGACTTAGTAAGATAGACAGCTTGGTTGGAAGACCTTTAATGGTAGACCAAAATACTAAAAACAAATGTGGGACTATGATTTTCCAGGATATTAGTGAAGCAGAGTTGGATGCACAGCTTCCTGATACTGTACTATTTCGAAATAAAAATGGTTAGCCTATTGAGCAATGAGTAAGCTATGACTGGAAACCAACTTTATATACCTATTGCCACTCTTATGAGCATGTAGAGGAGGTGTGTAGGAAGAAGAAAAAGCATGGGGGTCAGCAGGACAAGGCTTCTCCAACAACACAGCAGCCGCAAGAGAAGCATCAAAGCACAGCAGAAGGAGAGATTGCAATGGGGAAGGGACAGAAGGGAGAGGCCAAACAACAGCCAACTACAAGTTCTGGGTGGATTACTCCTCTAAGAACTAGTAGGAGTCCACCTAAACATAATCAACAGATAGCCAAAGCTAACACCTATCAACTACTGGATAAGCCCGGGATTGACAATCTTATCAATGCAGCACGTACTTGTGCCACATACGAAAAAGGGGGAGGGGGAACCATACCTTACATTGGGGATGGTTAACCTACTATGCAGGAATGTTAGGGGCATGAATGCCCCAAATAAGCATAAGGAAGTTAAGATCCTCTGCAATAAAGTTAAAGCAGGAATTGTAAGTTTTGTAGAAATAAAAATACAAAAGAATAGGATTGAAAAAATAGCTGACAGATTATTTGGGGGCTGTCACTACATTACCAACTTAGAATCACACTACAATGGAAGACTTTGGCTAACTTGGAGGCAGCATTACTACAGTGTAGTCCCTATTAGCATTAATACTCAAAATTCTGACTTGTGAGGTGACATATATTCCCCTACACTTGACATTCATGTTATCTATGGTATATGCTTTCATTACAAGGGAGGGAATAAGAGAGTTATGAGACAACATTCTACAACAAAATGGGTTATGTACCAAACCATGTTTGATCTTAGGGGACTTCAACTCAGTTTTGACAGGGGAGGATAAAGTAGGAGGAAACCAAGTCACATGGGCAGAAATGGTGGATTTTAGAAACTATATGGATACATGTGGATTAATTGAGCTTCCTCACCAGGGGAACAGATATACATGGAATGACAAACATTCGAAAAAAGAATATTTTCCAAAATTGATTGAACCTTCATCAATGACAAATGGCTTGACTTAATTCCTGCTTGTCGAACTAAGTACCTACCTGAAGGAATAAGCGACCACTGCCCCACGCAAATAGAACTAGAAGGGGAAAGGGCAAGGCAGAAGAAGTCCATCCAATACTGTAATGTATGAGATCAACACCCTCAATTTGGAGATATAGTGAAAGCTGGTTGGGAGGTGTAGATAGAAAGGTGGCAAGAAGACTAAAGTTGCTAAAGAGAGGACTGAAGCAGTTAAATTTTAAATATTTCGAGGATAGAGTAAATGAAGTAGATGAAAACAGGGAAGAATCAAGGAGGATTCATGAGAAACTACAAGTAAATCCACTGAATATGGAAATGCAGCAGAAAGAGAGAGAAGTGTATCAATAATTTAAGAGGACATCCTACATGGCAGAAATTTACTTGCAACAGAAGAGTAAAGCTACTTGGCTATGATTGGGTGATGACAACAATAAATATTTTTATTCAGTGATTAAATACAAAAGAATGAAACAAGCTACTACTCAGATAAGGGATGAGCAAGGCAATTGACAGACCGACCCTGCTGAAATGGCCCATGTGTTTGTAGATTACTATAAAGTTCTTCTGGGCAAGACCACAACCTCAAGAGTCAAAGATTGTAATAGTATTTTGAAATAAAGGCATGTGCTATCTTCAGAGCAACATCTAGACTTAATCAGACCTTATGTGGGAAAGGAAGTCAAAGAAGCAATGTTCCAAATTGACAAGAATAAGAGTCCTGGTCCAGATGACTTTGGTTGTGGTTTTCTTAATTAGCTTGAAGAATTGTAGGAGCAGACATAACTGGTGTTCTTATGAAGTTTTTTGAGAATGGTAAACTGCTCAAACAACTAAACACTACCAATATTGCACTGATACCTAAGGTAGAGAAACTTGAGTATGCCAGCCAATATCGACCTATTTCATGTTGCAATGTTCTTTATAAGTGTATTTTCAAGATGATTTGTAAGAGATTGAAGCATGCCATAAGCTACATTGTGGCAGACAATCAAGCAGTACTTGTATAGGGTAGGTCCATGATGCATAATGTATTAATATATCATGATCTATTGAGGCATTACAACAAGAAGACTTTTGTTAGGTATCTTATGAAAATAGACCACAGGAAAGCCTATAATATGGTGGATTAGGGATTTTTAGAGGAAGTACTGACAGACTTTGGGTTCACAGAGGTTCATCCAACTAATCATGGTATGTGTGTCATCTCCCAAGTTTACCATCAAAGTGAATGGAGAAGGCCACTGGTACTTTGGGGGGTGGGGGAAGGGACTAAGTCAAAGGGATCCTATGTCTCCTCTACTCTTGGTCTTAGTGATGGAATATCTCTCAAGAGTCCTAAAAACTATGAGTGAAATTCCAGATTTTCAATTTCATCCCATGTGCAAACACGTGAAGATGACTCATCTGATATTTGCATATGATCTTATGATCTTCTGCAAGGGAAACCTTGCTTCAGTAACAAGGGCGGTTGAAGCACCATCTTACTTTAGTGAGGCCTCAGGATTGACTGCAAATTTGAAGAAATCAAACATCTTTATAGCTAGGGTGGATGACTTGACAAAAGAGCAGTTGATAGCTAAAACATGATTCACTCAAAGATCTTTTCCAATATGATACCTTGGGCTTCCCCTTTCATCAAAGAAATGGAATAAGTTGGACTGCCTACAACTAGTGGATAAGATAACCAATAGGATAAAAAGTGCATACTCAAAACAACTTTCATATGCAGTCAGACTACAGGTTATAAACTCAGTACTATTTTCCAGTTATAACTTTTGGAATGCAGTGTTCATTTTGCCTCAAGGAGTAGTGAATTAAGTGGATAGAATATGTAGAGAATACTTATGGAGAACTACAGAAAAGAGGAAGAAACTTGCACTAGTGGCATGGGAGAGGATATGCTTTCCTAAGAAGTTTGGAGGCATGAAATGAAAGGAAGAAAACTCTAGAATGTTTCTTCTATTGGGAAATTTCTATGGCAGTTGATTAACAATAAGGAAATTCTATGGAAGGAATGGGTTGATCGGCTGTACAAGAAGTCTGATGCTAACATCTGGACTCATAAAGCTCTAGGTGACTGAATAAGATTAACTCATTGAGAGCGGATATGGATGGATGGTATGTGTCAGGACAATATACACTAAGCAAAGGCGAAGACTATTCAATAACTAGGAGCTATATTGCACTACTTGGGGAGCTACAAAGAGTGCACATTGTTGATTTGATCTGGAGCAGGATTGCACAACCAAAACATAGGCTCTTTCTGTGGCTAGGGGCATAAAGATGACTACTTACAAAGGAGCGGCTAATGAAACTGCTTGAACATGTGGAGAACTTACACTGCTACTTATATAAGGACCAAGCTACTGAAACATATCAGCACGCGTTCGTGGAATACCATTGGATACAGTTTGTTTTTTCAGATATCTTAAGATGGCTCGACGTGCAATTGCAAGAGGGAGACATAGAGAAAATACTAGTCAACATAAAAAAAATGCTGGAAACAGATAAAGAAAAAAGTAGAGGCAGCCATTGTTGGAACTGTGTTCAACCACACGTGGAAGGAAAGGAACTAGAATATCTTCAAAGGCATACATGTAAATACGAATGAAGTTATAGATCAGACAAAGAAGGAAGCAATAGAAAGATTATGTTCAATACAAATATCAAGAAAGACACGTAGATGTAGAGAGTTCTTGGGGAGGATTACAAGTATATAGTATTTGTTTCGAGGCTTAATATTCATAATACCCTTCTTTGAAGTGGTTATGGTATATCAAGTGCTCTCTAGGTGTAATTATTTGGTTGATCAAAGGTAATATTCACATTATTACAAAAACAACAATCTCGAGATTATAACTGTAACGATCTGACCGGTCATTTTGCGGATTAGCATCCCGTTTGGTGCCTTCAGGTCTCGAGAAGCTTTTTATTATGTGTTATGATGTGCGTGCGTGGCCGAGTTCGGATTTCGGATGATTCGGGATTGATTTGGAAGAAGGATTCTTGTTTTAGAAGCTTAAGCGGTAAGAGTTAATCAGAGTCTTGACTTTTGTGTAAACGACTCCAAAATGGAGTTTTGATGAATAAAATATCTTCGTATGGTGATTTTGGACTTAGGCGTGCGTCCGGATTTGGATTTGGAGGTCCGTAGGGTAATTTGATGCATTTTGGCAAAATTGGAAAGTTAAAGTTTTGGAAGGTTAAGAGGTTTGACCGGGAGTTGACCTTGTTGATATTGGGCTTGGATAGTGATTTAGAGAATTGTATTAGCTCTGTTTTGTCATTTGGAACTTGCATGCAAAATTTGACGTCATTCAGGTTTGATTTGATATGTTTCGGCATGAGTTTTGGAAGTTGGAAGATTTGAAAGTTCATAAGTTTGATTTGAGGTGGGATTCGTAAATTTGACGTTAATTGAGCTGATTTGAGGCCTCGAGTAGGTCTGGGTATTGTTACGGGATGTGTTGGTATATTTGGTTGAGGTCCCAGGGGCCTCGAGTGGATTTCGGATGGTTAACGATTTGGATATTGGACTTAGAAAATTCCTAGGCTACTAGTTCTGGTGCGTCGCACCAGAAAGTTTTGGTGAGCAGGTGCGTGACCGCTTCTGCGATATTCTTGGTTGCTTTTGTGATGTTGGTGTAGGTTCTATTGCATCGCTTTTGCAGATAGGGGAGCACAGGTGCGAGCTCGTATCTACGGAAAGTCAATCACAGATGCGCGATATGTGTTCCAGGTGGTCGTCCGCTACTGCTGTGTTTATCACGCTTCTGCGCAATCGCAGATGCGATTATTGGATCGTAGGTGCAAGCTCCGATCTCTCATGTGAAGGCCGCAAGTGCTGTGCTTTTCTCGAAAAAGCGAGGCCGTATGCGCGGCATTTTTGTGCAGAGCGCTGGGCAGAACACATATATGTCGAGGGTTTGATATTTTCAACATATTTTGAGTTGTAGATCTCGGCTTTGGGAGATCTTTCATGGGTTTTTCAAGAATTCATTGGTGTAAGTGTTCTATCCCCGAATTGTATTATATTTCATGAATCCATTGCTATTTTCATTATTTAATTTGTTAATTAGGTTGGAAATTTGGGGAAATTTTGTAAAACTCTTTCAAAATGTAAAATGATGATTTGAAGAATGAATTGATGTCGTAAATTGGTAATTTTGGTATGGTTGAGCTCGTATCGGAAAGAGCGTTCGGGTTTTGCGAATTTTATCGGGTTCCAAAGTGCAGGCCCGGGAGTTGACTTTTTAGTTCTTGTTAAAGATTGAAGCTTTATTATCCGAAATTATTTCCTATGAGTTTTATTTATGATTTGAAGTTATTTTGGCTAGATTTGAGTAGTCCGGAGGTTGTTTCACTCGAGATGATCATTTTAAAGTATTGATCTAGCTTCTTTGAAGTAAGTATCTTGCCTAACTTTGTGTGGGGGAACTACCCCCTTAGGATTTGAGTCATTTGGGCTAATTGTGTCATGTGAAGGTCGTGTACGCGAGGTGACGAGTACGTGCTCGGGCTTATTTGTGGAAATTTGATTATTTAGGGCTCTTAGATTCTTATGTTCATTAGATATGAAGTTGTTTGTTATTTAAATCCCCCATTTACTAAATTCATCCTTACGTGTCTTAATTGGAATTAATAGCTTCATGTTCTACCCTTATTGCCGATTAAACTCTTATGTGCCTTAACTGATATTGTTGCCTTTTTTATTGTCATGCCATCCTTCCCATAGTTGCTTAACCTTAATTGAAATCATTATTATATCTTCCGTAATTGCTTAGACTTAAATTGAAGTTTGTTATCCCTTTCATTGTTGACGTATTATTATTTGGGGTCATTGATTCATGCTATCTTTCTTGTTGTTGAATTGTACTTTCATGGAATCATTGCTACACATCACCTCTCCCTTGTTGAACTATTCTTGTTGAGACTATTATTTCCCTGTGGTATCTTTCTTTGTGAGTTCGTTTTTCCGTTTGTTTATGTTATGAAGTTCTTGTATTGATTTACTTCCCGTATACTCGTGTTATTGTTGTTGTTGCTATTGTATTCATTGTTGTTGAGCCGAGGACTATGAGTGGTTGTGATATTGAAACTGTTTTATGGAAATGTTGTGGCATATGGGCATAAATTGTGAAAGTCATTTTGTTGAGTTGTTATGTTTTGACACACGTGTTATTGTTGAGAGAATTGTTATGTTGTTTGCACGAGGTTTCTGTCATGTTGTTGTTATGTAGTTTGCACGAGGTTTTTGCCGTGCTGTTGTTATGTTGTTTGCACGAGGTTTCTGCCATGTTGTTGTTATTACCGATACGCATGCGATGGTATAAGGTCTGTGTGTTGAAATGTATGTGGTGAGATAAGGTAGGCTTGATACGCGTGGCTAGTAGGGGAACTACTAGAAGCCATGCGGTGTGATAAGGTGGGATAAAATGCGGGATGTTATTTCGGGAAAAAATAATTTTCAAAAGTAAATGTAAAGGCTCCCCCGGTGATATAAGGAAAGTTTGTGATTCATTTTATGATTTGAGACTACGAGGCGGTACCTCGGTAGGGCTTTTGTTGACATTTCCCCATTCTTTGGTACTTGTCTTTGATTGTTGTTTCCTTAGCATACTATTAATTGTCTTTCTCCGTGTTGCACTATTTGCTTTGCTCTGTGTAGTTAATCTTGTTGTACTATTTGTGGTTTCCATTTCACGATTGTCTTTATCACACTGTACACTTTGATGTGATCTCTTATTACGTGCCATTTATTGTCTCTACTCTTACTTGTTGACTTGAATTGTGGTAGAAAAGTTGCACAAGTATACACGTAGATAAATCACCCATATCGGCCTAAGAAGATGAATCCTGATGTTTTGACCATTTAGATGTACCCCGTGTACTTGCCTTATATGTGAGAGTTATCTTGTTGGCACGTGAGTTGTCCGTGCAGTCATGAGTTCTTATTATTGTTGGCACGTGAATGGTCCGGGCGAATATTAGACATTGTCACCCCTTGGGCAGTGCTGTTATTAATTGTAATGTGGGCACAATATGCCAAGTGATTAGGGTTCACGATTTGGGACCCGTGGTTGTGATTTTGAGGTTTGGTACGTCGTCGAAATTCTTGGATAAACCTTGTGTGAAAGCGGTTGTTCCTACTGAGTTGTCACTTGTCTTCCCTTATTTGGTTTCACCGGATTGAACTGTGTTCAGCTACTCTACAGTGTTATTACTTGTTGTGCCTCATTGCTTACTGTTGCTTTTAGTCCCTATTACATATATTTTATTATTATTGTCATCATGCCTAGATTATTATTGATATTGTTCCCTGTTAGCTCTACATTTATACTTGTTTAGGTTGTTTAGTACAGTGGGTGTCTTGACCGTTCCTCGTCACTATTCTACCGAGGTTAGTCTTTATACTTACTAGGTACCGCTGTGGTGTACTCATACTATACTTCTGCATATTTTTATGCAGATCCAGGTACTGCGGTTATTATTGATTATTAGCTGGCTGGTCGAGCATTGCTGTGGAGACTCAAGGTAAACCTGCCGTCACGTTCGCAGGCCCCAGAGTCGCCTTCTGATATTGTACTTGTACTATTTAAATTCTATTTCGAACAGCTATATTTAGGGATTTCCTAGCAAACTCAGTAGATCTTATGACTTGTACTACCGGTTTTGGGGATGTTATTTCACGTTGTAAATGTTGAGTTCATTTAAAAATGTCTGATTTATGGTTAATAGTTCTTTTGGTAGATTTATGCCAATTTATTTAGTAAGTATTAGGCTTACCTAGTCGTAGAGACTAGGTGCCGTCACGACAACCTACAGAGGAAAATTGGAGTCGTGACAATAATCCTTGGATTATTAATTCTTGTATATCCCTCATTGCAACCAAATGACCCCTAAGAATCTAAGTTATATAGTATATAATGTGAGTGAAGAAATTTTGCTTCATATTTACCTATTATGACATATAACACATTTTATTTTTAAGATTACAAATTTCACTTTTTATGAAGGTTTACCTGTAAATATTCTTTGGATGACCATAGTGTTATTTTTCTTTTAAAGTAACAATATATGTAACTTAAAACTCAAGAAGTGAAATCCTCTTCTGTAACGCTTGGAAATCATATAGTACCTATATAAGCAAATGAATTCAAGTTATATATATCGTCAGCTTAACGATTTTTACATATGAATATAGTTTAACTTGTGATAGTAATGTAACGACTCAACTAGTTGTTTTGAGAATTTGCATCTCATTCAGCTATTCAAAGTCTTGAGAAGCATCGTATTATGTATTATGACTGGTATGAATCGTCAGTTTTGGTTTTGAGGTTATTCAGAATCGATTTGGAAGAATGAATTTCATTCTTTTAAGTTGGAAGAGTTGACCAAGTTTGACTATTTAGTATTTGACCTCAGATTGGAGTTTTGACGGTACCGTTAGGCCCGGATAGTGATTTTAGAATCGGTCGTATTCCCGAATTTGTATTTGGATGTTCCTAGAAGGATTCGGCACTAAATAGCGAAAGTTGGAAATTTGAAGGTTTGAAAAGTTCATAAGTTTGACCGAAAGTTGACTTTGAGGATATCGAATTCGGATTTTGGTTCTAGAAATTTGAATAGCTTCGTTATGTTATTTGGTACTTATGTGCAAAATTTGGGTTCATTCTGGGTTGATTTGATATGTTTCGGCGCGAGTTTTGGAAGTTGAATGTTCAAAGTTCATTCTAGCTCGAATTGAGGTGCGATTCGTCGTTTCGATGTTGTTAGGTGTGATTTGAGGACTCGAGTAGGTCCGTGTTATGTTATGTGACTTATTGGTATATTCGAACGAGGTCTCGAGTGGCTCGGGTGAGTTTCGGACGGGTTTCGGATCGATTGAAGCCTTATTCAAGCTGGTGGAAAATTTGGGTTGCTGGTACAATCGCTTCTGCAGTCGCAGAAGCGACTACGCAGAAGCGAGCAGCCCATCGCAGAAGCAGAAATGGCTACATTTGGAAGCATCACAGATGTAATGTTTTGGGCCGCATCTGTGTTATCGCAGAAGCGATGGATGGGGCGCAGGAGCAGACGTCTGCGTAGATGCACGTTTCTTATTGCACCTGCAGTTGCACAGAAGCGAATGGAAATCCGTAGGTGCGAGGGGTCAGCTGGCTAGTGGAGTCTGCATAAGCGGAGCTTGTGTCGCAGAAGCGACTCCACAGAAGTGGCTCATGTGTCCGCAAAAGCAGAAAAGGCTGGGCAGAAGCCTTTAATTGGGGATTTTAGCCTAAAGCCTCATAGAGTGAGTTTTTGAGTTTTGAATGTCAATTCGGAGTCAGATTTGAGTGAAACTAGTATGGTTGGACTTGTAATTGAATGAGTTATAAGATTTTGTGAGTTTCACTAGGTTCCGAGGCACGGGCCCGGGTTGGACGTTTTGGTTGATTATGGGCTTTTGACTAAAGATTCAATCTTTATCGATTAGGTTTGTCTCCTTTGGCATTAATTGATGTATTTGAGTTGTCTTTGGCTAGTTTCAAACTGTTCGGAGGTTGGTAAGCATGTGATGGCATTTTTAGAGCATCGCTTGGCCTGCTCGGTATTGGATTTGGCTTGTCTGAGGTAAGTAACACTTCTAAACTTGGTGCTGAGGGTATGAAACCCCGAATTTCATGTTATGTGTTTGGTGTTGAGGTGACGCACATGCTATGTGACGGGCGTATGGGAGTGCACCATGTGAATTGTGACTCTGTTATTTCTGTGGTACTGTATAGTTACCTGATCTTACCTGTAACTATAAAATCTCTACGTACTAGAGTTGTTGAGCTGTGATCCATGTTAGAAACCATGTCTAGGCTACATGCGTATTCTGTTGGGACCCACTGAGGTCATTCTTGCTGTTGAGTTGTTTGCTTACATTGCAATTTCATACTTAGTCATGTTCATTTATTGCATATCATATCTCAGTCTTTGTTGCTATATATTGACACATTATAACATCAATTTTAGGCTAGTTTCATGGCATTGTAAGCTTGAGAGACTAGAGAGATTGATGACTGAGTGAGGTCGAGGGCCTGATTGTGAGTGATATTATGGGATCGAGTTGTATGTCGCAATATGTTACATTGATTTATGCCTGGATCTGGCTTATTATGGCGCTTGGGCTGAAGGAGGAGCCCCTCCGGAATCTGTACACCCCCAGTGAGCACAGTTGATTATATTGAGGGATGAATCTTCCTTGGGCATGGATCTTGCCCAAAGCATTTATATTTGGGGATGAATCTTCCCCGGGATGGATTGGCCCTATACAGTACTGAGTGACTGACTGTCAGTTGATATATATATATATATATATATACTATATTTGGGATGAATCTTTCCTGGGTTGAATTGACCATATACAGTACTGAGTGACTATAAGCGTGTCGAGTGATTGAGCATGATGAGTGGAAAGTGTGAGACAATACAGAGTGATTGAGCGTGTCGAGTGATTGAGCATGATGAGTGAAAAGTGTGAGACTGTGAGATTGAGTACTCTGAGAGTGTGAGTACATGAGCTCATCACTTAGATACATTGCATTTGACATGCATACTTGAGATACACGCATAGAGATGCATTTCTTTTTTCCACTCCGATTTTAGTGCCATTCATGATTTCACCTGCATATTGACATGTATATAGAGATGTATTTTTCCTCATGCCATTTGATAATAAAACATCTTCTATGTTGTTGAAAAGGTTTTGGGAAAAATTACGGTTTTCAAACTTACTCATATATTTGGTGATTTCGGTAAAGAATTTGGGTTTTCGCTGATCTACTTGAAAAGCAGGCCTATTTTTCTGGAACTGTGAACGAGCTGAGTATTTTATCTCTGTGTTACTTCTTTTATTACTTCCATTATGTTGTTATAAACTGTTGTTGGCTATGGGTGTTGGACCCCGACCTGTGTTCCAGCTTGTCACTACTTTCAACCTAAGGTTAAGTTTGTTACTTATTGAGTATATGTGGTCGGTTGTACTCATACTACACTTCTGCACCTTGCGTACATATATTAGATGTTGATGTTGCTGTGATCGACGGGAGTGAGATTTGAAGACGTACCTACATTCCGGTTGTAGCTGCCTCTTGTTCATGATAGTCTTAGATTTATAAAAATTTGCTTATGTACATTTCGAACAGATGATGTATTTATTTCATACTAATTTTATAAATTCTAATCTTAGAAACTCATAATTTGTACTACTAGTCATTGGAGAATGTATAAGATTCACATGTTTTCTTTCACTTGATTGTCGTAGTAAATTTCATTGGAATTGGGTAGTTGTTAATTGGCTTACCTATCGGGTTGGGTTAGGTGCCATTACGGCTAGTTGGATTTTGGATCGTGACAAGTAATTTATATAATTATGTCAAAATAAGCATATAATAATGTGGATTGATATATGAAGCTTAATTTCAAAAGCTAGAAACAACAAATTAACTTTAGACACGATTTGTTCTTTTTAGAAGAAAAACAAAGTGTTCATTTTGGACGGAGGGATGGTTGCGCAGGTAGGATGGTCTCCTTTCCTCTCAGCCTTTTGGATAGTTTGACTTAACTTTTTACATAGCTAAGTTTGTAGGCAATTAAGATAATTTAACAACTGGAATTTTAATATGGAGGTATATATCTAAATAACAAGAGTAGCAGTACTTTTTACTCGTATATACAGGGGATGAAACACGGCAAGTGCAACAATGAAAATCCTAAGATGGTTTACCATATAGCTTAAGATGGCTAACCATTTTTTGCGTAACAGCAATACTCGCATCCACATACACTACAGGGAAATTCATATTTATATACAACTCTAAAGAGCAATTGACAACCCTTTAGCAATAATTGGTATTGACACCTATAGCCCAAATGTATTTAGCAACAGCTAATTCCTATAATTTTGCCTCTTTTTCTTCACATTTTTCTTAACCCTCTCAAGTTCTGTTCTCCAACAATCCCTTAATAACTCATAAAATTCTCAGGGTTGTTATCTATAAAAAGTAATGACACTAGAAAGCCTCATTTCTGGCACATTTTCTGTCCAAGATTGATTATATACTTTTTCATCTAAAATACTTTTGTTTGTTCTTTGAGTGAGCGTGGTTGGGTGTAACGTCCCGACCGGTCATTTTGAGAATTAGCGTCTCGTTCGGTGGCTTAAGGTCTCGAGCAGCTTCGTATTATGTGTTATTACTTGCTTGTATGGCTGAGTCAGTTTTCGGATGATTCAGGATCAATTTGGAAGAAGGATTCCTGTTTTAGAATCTTAAGGAGAAATAGTTGACCAGAGTTTTGACTTTTGCGTAGACGACTCCGAAATAACATTTTGATTATTCCAATAGTTTCGTATGATGATTTTGGACTTAGGCNTCAACCTAAGGTTAGGTTTGTTACTTATTGAGTACATGTGGTCGGTTGTACTCATACTACACTTCTGCATCTTGCGTACATATATTGGATGTTGATGTTGCTGTGATCGACGGGAGTGAGATTTGAAGACGTACCTACATTCCGGTTGTAGCTACCTTTTGTTCATGGTAGTCTTAGATTTATAAGATTTTGCTTATGTACATTTCGAACAGATGATGTATTTATTTCATACTAATTTTGTAAATTCTAATCTTAGAAACTCATAATTTGTACTACTAGTCCTTGGGGAATGTATAAGATTCACATGTTTTCTTTCACTTGATTGTCTTAGTAAATTTCATTGGAATTGGATAGTTGTTAATTGGCTTACCTATCGAGTTGGGTTAGGTGCCATCACGACCAGTTGGATTTTGGATCGTGACAAGTAATTTATATAATTATGTCAAAATAAGCATATAATAATGTGGATTGATATATGAAGCTTAATTTCAAAAGGTAGAAACAACAAATTAACTTTAGACACGATTTGTTCTTTTTAGAAGAAAAACAAAGTGTTCATTTTGGACGGAGGGATGGTTGCGCAGGTAGGATGGTCTCCTTTCCTCTCAGCCTTTTGGATAGTTTGACTTAATTTTTTACATAGCTAAGTTTGTTGGCAATTAAGATAATTTAACAACTGGAATTTTAATATGGAGGTATATATCTAAATAACAAGAGTAGCAGTACTTTTTACTCGTATATACAGGGGATGAAACACGGCAAGTGCAACAATGAAAATCCTAAGATGGTTTACCATATAGCTTAAGATGGCTAACCATTTTTTGCGTAACAGCAATACTCGCATCCACATACACTACAGGGAAATTGATATTTATATACAACTCTAAAGAGCAATTGACAACCCTTTAGCAATAAGTGGTATTGACACCTATAGCCCAAATGTATTTAGCAACAGCTAATTCCTATAATTTTGCCTCTTTTTCTTCACATTTTTCTTAACCCTCTCAAGTTCTGTTCTCCAACAATCCCTTAATAACTCATAAAATTCTCAGGGTTGTTATCTATAAAAAGTAATGACACTAGAAAGCCTCATTTCTGGCACATTTTCTGTCCAAGATTGATTATATACTTTTTCATCTAAAATACTTTTTGTTTGTTCTTTGAGTGAGCGTGGTTGGGTGTAACGCCCCGACCGATCATTTTGAGAATTAGCGTCTCGTTCAGTGGCTTAAGGTCTCGAGCAGCTTTGTATTATGTGTTATTACTTGCTTGTATGGCTGAGTTCAGTTTTCGGATGATTCAGGATCAATTTGGAAGAAGGATTCCTGTTTTAGAATCTTAAGGAGAAATAGTTGACCAGAGTTTTGACTTTTGCGTAGACGACTCCGAAATAACATTTTGATTATTCCAATAGTTTCGTATGATGATTTTGGACTTAGGCGTACGTCCGGATTTGGATTTAGAGATCCGTAGGGAACTTTGAAGTATTTCGGCGAAAATTGAAAAGTTGAAGTTTTGGAAGGTTGAGAGGTTTGACCAGGAAATGACCTTGGTGATATCGGGGTCAGAATGCGATTCTGAGAGATGGATTAACTATGTTATGTCAATTGGGACTTGTAGTTGGATTAACGAGTTTTGAAAGTTGGAAGATTTGAAAGTTCATAAGTTCGATTCGAGGTGCGGTTTGTAGTTTCGCTATTGTTTGATGTGATTTGAGGCATAGAGTAGGTCCGCGTTATGTTATGAAACCAGATGGTATGTTTGGACGGGGTCCCGGGGAGCCCGGGCATATTTCGGATGGCCTATAGGCCATTTTTATATGTTTTGGAATGCTGCATTTTCTGGTGTCTCGTGTCCTTCCGTGCGATCGCGTAGGTGTAGCCGCGATCGCGAAGGTTGTTTGGTGGGCTGGTTCTTTTTCCTCTTCGCGTTCAAGGATCAGTCCGTGATCACGTTCGTGTGAGTGATTCCTTCTTCGCGTTCGCATTGGGCCTTCCGCATTCGCGTACTGTTGGCCTTGCTGGGGAGGCCGATACTTTGTTCTTCGCGTTTGCATAGCTGTGTACGCGATTGTGTACGTTGAGGCAGTGATGAACCGTGATTTCCTTTCTTCTTCCGCGTTTGCGTAGTAACATTTTGTGGGGCAGTGTCATTTCTTCTTCGCGGTTGCATGGATTCATTCGCGGTCGCGATGCGCAAATACCTAGGTAGCAGATTATATTTTTCAAAATCGAGGGTTTGGTCATTTTTATCATATCTTGAGTTGTAGACCCCAGATTTGAGCGATGTTTCGTGGGTTTTTCAAGGAAATTATTGGGGTAAGTGTTCTTCACCCAGAATTTATTATATTTCATGATTCCATCTTTATTTTTGTCTTTTAATTAGTGGTTTGAGTTGGAGAAAATGAGGATTTTGAGCAAAACTTTCAAAAATGTAAAAGGACGATTTGAAGGACGAATTGATATCGGAATTTGATAATTTTGGTATGGTTGAACTCGTATCGGAATGGGTGTTTGGGTTTTGTGAATTTTATATGGTTCTGAGGTGCGAGCTCGGGGGGTTGACTTTTTAGTTTTTATAAAAGATCGAACCTTTATTATCCAAAATTATTTTCTATGATTATTTATGATTTGAAGTTATTTTGTCTAAATTTGAGCCGTCCGGAGGTTGTTTCACTCGAGAAGGTCATTTTAGAGTAACGGTCTAGCTTCTTTGAGGTAAGTATCTTGCCTAACTTTGTGTGGGGGAACTACCCCTTAGGAATTGAGTCATTTGTGCTAATTGTGTCATGTGAAGGCCGTGTACGTGAGGTGACGAGTATGTACTCGGGCTTATTTGTGGAAATTGGACCGTTTAGGGCTCTTACATTCTTATATTCATTACATGTGAAGTTGTTTTAGCATGTTAAATCCTCCATTTACAAAATTCACTCTTACGTGTCTTATTTGGAATTGATTGATTCATGTTCTACCCTTGTTGCCAATTAAACTCGTATGTGCCTTAATTGAAGTTGTTTATTAC